>PVKS010053090.1:0-10525 GCA_004027875.1 Aplodontia rufa
AATTCATAGCACTGAGTGCCCACATTAAAAATGAAGAGAGATCCCAAATAAATAAGCTTATGCTTCATCTCAAAGCCCTTCAAAAGGAAGAACAATCTAACCCCAAAGCCAGTAGAAGACAGGACATAATCAAGATCAGAGCTGAAATCAAGGAAATTGAAAACAAAAAAACAATAAAAAGAATTGATGAAACAAAGAGCTGGTACTTTGAAAAAATAAACAAGATAGGCCCCTAGCAAATCTAACCAAAAGAAGGAGAGAAATGAAGCAAATCAATAAAATCTCCAATGAAAAGGGAGTGATCACCACAGACCCCATGGAAATCTAACAAATTATAAGATCATATTTTGAAAACCTATACTCCTCCAAATTAGAAAACTTGGAAGAAATGGATAAATTTCTTGACACATACAACATCCCTAAATTGAATCAGGAGGATATTGAATTCCTAAATAGCCCAATCACAGGAACTGAAATCCATATTGCAATTAAAAGTCTACCAAATGATAAAAGCCCAGGACCTGATGGCTTCTCCAATGATTTTTACCACACTTTTGAGGAGGAACTAACACCTCTCCTTATTAAGTTATTTCAAGAAATTGAAAAGGAGGAAATGCTCCCATCCACTTTTTATGAAACAACCATAACTCTGATACCAAAACCTGATAAGGATACATCAAGAAAAGAAAACTACAGACCAATATCCCTTATGAACTTGACTTGGATGCAAAAATCCTTAATAAAGTGCTAGTAAACTGTATTCAAAAACGTATCAAGAAAATAATCCATCATGATCAATTGGGCTTCATCCCAGGAATGCAGGGCTGGTTCAACATATGCAAAACAATTAATGCAATACACCACTTAAACAGAATCAAGGACAAAAACCATATGATCATCTCAATGGATGCAGAAAAGGCCTTTGATAAAATCCAGCACCCTTTTATGTTTAAAATTCTAGAGAAGATGGGGCTCAAAGGACCATTTCTGGACTTTGTAAATGCTATATATGCTAAACCCTCAGCTAGTATAATACTAAATGGAGAAAAGCTGAAAACATTTCAACTAAAATCAGGAACAAGACAAGGCTGTCCACTCTCACCACTTTTATTCGATATTGTTCTTGAGACCCTAGCTGGAGCAATTAGGCAAGAGAAAGAAATTAAAGGAATAAAAATAGGAAGAGAGGAAGTCAACTCTCTGCTGGTGACATGATCCTATATTTGAAAGATCCAAAAAACTCCATCAGTAGACTCCTTGAACTCATAAATAGATTTAGCAAAGTGGCAGGATACAAGATCAACATGCATAAATCAATAGCTTTCCTATACAGTAATAATAATCGCACTGAAGAAGAAGTTAGGAAATCAGTCCCTTTCAAAATAACTATGGAAAATAAAATAAAATACTTGGGAATTAACCTTACAAGGGGAATCAAAGATCTCTTCAACAAAAACTATCGGTCATTGAAGAATGAAATCCAAGAAGACCTAAGAAAATAGAAAGATGTCCCCTGTTGGTTAGGCAGAATTAATATAATAAAAATGCCCATTCTACCAAAAGCTTCATATAGATTTAATGCTATCCCTATAAAGATACCTATATGGTTCCTTACAGACATAGAAAAAGCAATTCTCAAATTCATTTGGAACAACAAGAAATCAAGAATTGCCAAAACACTATCAAACAACACAGATGAACGAGGCGGTTTTGCCATACCAGATTTAAAACTATACTATAGAGTCTTAGTAACAGAGACAGCATGGTACTGGTATCAAGATAGGAAAGAAGACCAATGGAATAGAACAGAAGACCCTGAAACAAACCCTCAAATCTTTAAACATCTGATTTTTGACAAAGGGGACAAATATTACATGGAGGAGTGACAGCCTCTTCAACAAATGGTGCTGGACAAACTGGACAGCCACTTGCACAAAATTGAAATTAGACCCATATGTTTCACCTTGCACCAGAATCAAATAAAAATGGATCAAGGAGCTCAGAATTAAACCAGCTACCTTGCAACTGATGGAAGACAAATTAGGTCCAACACTTCAGCATTTGGGAGTAGGCAAAGACTTTCTCAACATGTCTCCAAAAGTGAAGGAAGTAAAGTCAAAAATCAGTGAATGGGATGCCATTAAGCTAAAAAGCTTTTGTACTGCCAAGGAAACATCATAAGAGTCAATCGGTTTCCTGCAGAAATGGAGAGAATCATGGGCTATGATTCCTCTGACGCAGGTCTCATATCCAGAATCTACAAAATCCTCAAAAACTTCAACTACAAAAATACAAACAACCCAATCGATAAATGGGCCAAAGAGCTAAATAGAAATTTCTCACCAGAGGACATTGATCAAGCCAATAAATACATGAGAAAGTGCTCTAAATCTCTAGTAATCAGAGAAATGCAAATGAAAACCACATTAAGATATCACCTTACACCAGCCAGAATGGCAAAAATGAAGAAAATAAACAATAATAGATGCTGGTGGGGCTGTGGAGAGATAGGGACACTAACACACTGTTGGTGGAGCTGCAGACTGGTACAGCAGTGTGGAGCTGCAGACTGGTACAGCAGTGTGGAGAATCCTAAAAAAACTAGGGATGAGCCCACCATACGATCCTGCTATTCCACTCCTGGGTATCTTTCCAGGAGATTTAGAATCTGCTCATTATAGTGACACAGAAATATCTATGTTCATAGCAGCTCAATTTACTATTGCTAGACTATGGAGACAACCCAGATGTCCCTCAGTGGATGAATGGATCCAAAAACTGTGGTATATATACACCATGGAATTTTACACAGCAATTAGAAACAATGATATTGCAGCCTTTGAAGGTAAATGGATGGCTATGGAAGAAATTGTGCTGAGTGAAATCAGCTTAACCCAGAGATCCAAGGGTCAGTTGTCTCCACTCATCTGTGGAGGTTGGAACTACACCCTGGCCATTCAGAAAGGTGGTCTATTATCATGTGTTAAATCCAGATAAGGTGTAATGTTACACAGCCTAATGCTTTTTTAGAGATATTGTGGGTTAGGGAAGGGAGGAATACAGGTGGGAAATTGGGGGGGCACTCCTGGGGGTAAATCTAGTATCCAGAAACTATATATATTATATATTATTTTGTTAAAAATTTGTATGTTTGTGCATAAATAAAAATTAAAATTAAAAAAAAGAGAAGGACAGGGAGAGAGAGAGACAGAGAGAATCAATTTTTACTGAGTTTTTCACATGGCATTCATTGCTCTGATGCTTAGTTGTGTTCGTGGGTGCTGGGGTTTGAAGCCGTGTACTTGCGCATGCCAGGTAAGTGCTGTAATCACCGGGCCACTGCTCCAGCCCTCGGTTACACTTTTTATTCACAGCAAATATAAGATCGTTGAAGTGCATTTGAAGCTATTTCTGAATATAGGCTGCCCTTCAGTGTATTGCTGCTGGAGTCGTCAGCTGGAATCCTACACAGGTTAAAGTGAATATGTGCATAAAAATCAAGGCTACTTTTATGTTGGAATAGGAAAAGATGTGTTAGACTTCTGAAGAGAAATCTCTAGTGAAAGGGAAGAAGTGCCAAGCCTGTTAGATATATGTTGAGTGCAAAATTACATGAAGATATGTTTTTGCATTATTATTATTGTTATTTTCATAATTTGTCTTAGCAGAAGTAAAATATAACTTGAAAGAGAAATGTCTTTCTTTTTTAAAGAGAGAGGGACAGTGAGAGAGAGAGGGAGAAAACAATTTTTATTTAGTTTTTCATGAGACTCTTCTTGCTCCAACACTTTGTTGTGTACATGGTGCTGAGGTTCGAACCCACGCTCTTGTGCATGCCAGGCAAGCACTGTAACTGCCAAGCGACCACTCCATCCCATTTTCTGACTACTACTTCTTCTTCTTCTTCTTCTTCTTCTTCTTCTTCTTCTTCTTCTTCTTCTTCTTCTTCTTCTTCTTCTTCTTCTTCTTCTTCTTCTTCTTTTTCTTCTTCTTCTTCTTTTTGGGGGGCTTTCAGACTTCTTAAATGCAAACCTGGAAGCTAAAAAGCAATGAGAATGTGTCTTTACAGTTAGGATAGAATTTATCAAACCTAAATTTTTTAACCTTTCAAACAACCCATAAATACAAAAATAGAATCAAATTACTGTAAGATCTCAAAAAATGAACCATTCTCACACCATTGTTTAAGAAGAAAATGAAGAATGTGCTCCATGAAAATCCAATGTGAGGAAGTAAATCAAGAAATAATAAAACAGATTAAAATAAAACCAAACAGAGTGTTGTAGTTTGCACCTGAATGTTCCCCAAGGCCTGAGGATCGAAGGCTTTTTCCCCAGCCCATGGACACATTTGGGAAGTGGTGGAACCTTCAGTAGATGATGTGTAGTAGGAGGAAGTTAGGTCATAGGAATATGTGCTTGAAAGGGTTATTGGAATCCTGGTTTCTTCTTGTCTCTTCCTCCATTCCTTGTCTCACCTTTGCTTCCATAAGGTGAACAGTTCCTCCACCATAAACTCCCTGGTGTGATGTATGGAGCTTCCACAGTCCCCGAGGCAACAGGGGTGAATGATACTTGACTGAATCCTCTAAAATCATGAGCCAAAATTAACCTTTCTTCCATTTCAGTTGATTACCTCAGGTATTTTGACACAGTGATGGAAAACTGATAAACATACAGGGGATCTGACTCAAAAAAGAGGTGAAGGGAAGGGAACTCCATCCATGATTCTAAAAACAGACCCTAGAATGATTTTCATGCTCCAAACCTACAAGACAAACAAACCAGATTGGAGCTGTTTTTGCTCTGAGAAATAATCTCCAAGCAAATGAGACTGATGAAATATCTGATCTGTTTAAATGGTCTGAAGGGTAATTTACACACTTAACTGAGGTTTTCAGGGTATGCATTAGTGGCAACTACACAACTTGGATTTGAGCCCAGGACAAGACAGCATTTCTTTCGTTTCTCCTCCCCCCCTTCTTCTTTTTAACTATACAATTCTTTCTTCTTACCATTTATTTCTACCACATTGTTCTTGTCAAAGAGGTGAAGTACCAGAGAGGTAGGAGCAAGTTTGTGGGTGAAGAATCAGGGCAGGACAGTTACTGGCTGGCCTGACGTGTTACAACTTGTCAGAATAACCAGGATTAAAAACCTTTTATAGCTGATTGGAGCTGGAGTCCCAGCTGTAGACTAACCCCTGGTCCGGGTGCATCGGGTCCTATTAATATAGCCTCCTTCCAGAAATGGTCTGCATCAGTGATAAACTTGCCAAGTAACTATAGCTCTGTAGGCTGCTTTTTAGAATTCTTAGGACATTTTTAGATAAATAGAATTTATCTTGTTTGAATGATAGATATTTTAATGTTCAATAAACTAAAAATATGTTATCCTCTTTGTGAAGTGCTACAGAGTTGTTTCAATGAATAAAACAGAGCCCTCTTTCCCTTGAAGATAGGGTGGATTACTTAACAGCATGGTGATTTCCTGGCATGAGGTTCAGTCTTCCCCTTAAAAGCAGATTGATTTTAAACTGTTTCTGATGTACAGGAAAATGTTCCAGTAAAGTTACCTTTAGCAAATCTTTGCTCTCTGATATTCCCTGTTGTTGTCAGAGTTAGTTTGGGAAAAATGTTTTGAGTGTTCTACAAGGACGGTGTATCTGTGCAATCTGTTTCATTAAAATTTTCTCCTGTGCTCAGATCATCTTCGTTTCCTTGCTATATAGGTATGACATGCATATACATTAGAAAAGATGACAGAAAATTTGTTGTTGCTAAATTGTTTAATACATACAATCAGAAGTGTCCTCAGGCAGGGAAATAAGTAGTGATTTATATTATATCAAAGGTTGAGTGTTGAAGTGAAGCCAGATGCCATTTTTGAAAAAGTAATAAAAGCATTTTAAATTACGAGGGAAAAAGCAAGAGAATGATAACACAGAGCCAGAGAGGAACAAACTGTCTTAGAAATTAAGCGGAAATGGAAGGAAAAGAAACAGGTCACTCTGACATCTGTTATTCTAGCACTTTTGCTTTCAATATCATTCATAACTATTTTATTCCAGCATATAATCTAGCCTCAAAGCAAAAATTGTAGTTATTTATGAATAAAGTTCAGTAGTCTGTATATTGCAAGTAGAATAGGCAGCGAGTTATGATAGGATGTTATCTGTGCATAAAAGGTAATTGCCTTTGAGAAGGGGCATTATACAATGCCACAAGCATCTCACTTTCTCCAAATGTGGAAATGGAAAATTGATAAATTCTAAAGCATTCCATAAACTTTATGGCCTCAATGACTGTGCACATCGAAGTGGAGTGCTCCATAGTAATGTATCAAGATGGAAAGTTGAACTTGAACAAGTTAAAGAGCTAATGTATTTCAAAATACATTGTTGCTCTAGAAAAGGAAGTTCACTGATCTCCTGTGAGAAGAATTATGAGGTAGTTGTTCTGAATCAGTCATCTTGCCTGCCTCTGCAGTAAAAAGTAGATATTATCTATTGTTGGGGTCTGACCTTCGGTCTGACCTCCACTCCATTTCATCAGCTGCCCTGGAGCGATCTTGTTACTATTTGTATAAATTCCTTCAGGAGGGGCTGCTAGGTCGTGCTTTGTTATACAAAAGGTCAAACAGGGTGGTTCAGAATGTATTGACCACAGAATGTTCCTATCTTTTGTCTGTACTGAAATCTACATAACACTTGGCAACTCCCTTAGCAGGATTATTGAGTCCTTGGCTGTCAACCCTCCTCCTCTATAAAAACCCGTGTGCCTTAGTAATAAACAGATTCTGAGCTGCCATCAGCTGCATGTGGTTGACTCATTTCCCCGGCTGGGAGGGAAGGGGTCCCCGGATGAGGGGGGACTCGGGTTCCAGCCATCAGCACTCACCTCCTGATCGGCTCCTGTGGGACAATACAGCTCCCCACAATCTATGATAGGTTAACTGACATCTATCCTTCATTAGTTTTCAGGATGAAACAGGTATGGGAGAAAGGGAAAGGAAATTTGCAACATTTGTGCCTGGACTCTTATGTTCCATGATATGTGCACACACTTGAATGCAATATGTAAAAATAAATCAACAAAGGGTCATGTTGACCCTATAGCGTCTCCCTTCACCAGAACCTTATATTTGTTGAGTTTTTGCTTTAGGCTAGTCTCTGCACTCTGGCATATCCTTCAGTTCAAACCTTCCAGAATAGTGTGAGAACTAGAAGTGCTCGTCTTTCAAATCATACCAATGCAGTGCAGGGAAGGATGATTGATTCCTGATGAGTTTCCAAGACATGGTGACTTTCAGGTTAGAATTGCTTTGTGTTGCTGGAGACAGGGAAAGCTGTGAGGAAATTTTAGGACTTAATGGACATTTTGAAACCAGATCTAGATGCAGATCTTTCTTGATTAGAACATGGAGATGAGAAAAATTTTAGTGATGATGATGAATTTAAGTGAGGAGTTCCAGGCTGGCTAAAGGGGAGTGTCTATGTAATATGAAAATAATGAAGACGCTTTACAAACAATAAGGGAATGCAGAGATAGCATCTTATCCGTATTAGTAATGGGTAATTGGAAGAAATTGAAGAAGTATGTAATTCTGATGACCTTTATTCTGAGGAGACTGTAGAGGAGGTTTTTCTTTTCAGTGCCAAAGTAAGAGAATAGTGCTAAAAAAAATGTTGGCTCCAAGGCGAAGAAAAAGGCAGATGTAAAATAATTGCAGGGATTGCCCAGGGAGGAGGCTGCTGAGGCCTTGAATCAGGTAGTAGTTATTTTGGAGAAGAGGGAGTTGATCCAGTTTCTGATCAACTTGAAAGAGATTTAGTCTTTGCCTGGGATTGCCAAGGTTGGTAACAGTGGTATTCAGTAGGGAGACCTCTTCATTCTCCTTTCTCTGTTACTCATGTGAAGAGTACTACTTTAGTTGCAAAGAGCCTGCCTTGGCAGTAGCTACAGGCTTCTGACTGTGTCTATGATATTGTTACCCCAACTGCCAGCATCGTAGATAAATAACATAGCTCTGGGTTTAATCTCTGAAGTCCAGGGTATTTTTTATTTCCTAACAGTTACTATTCATAAAGCAATGAGGCTACTAATTTCCCCTCTTTCTTCTTATCCTCAACTTGTAAAGAGAGATTTCAGCTAGATTACTATAGAATTCTGGGAAAGTTCAGTGCAAAGAGAGAAATGCTACCTGTCAATATTAGCTGTGTCCAGGCATGGTAACACTTCTCTGTAATTCCAGTGACTCAGGAGGTTAAAGCAGGAGGATCACAAGTTTGAGGCCATCCTCAGCAACTTAGTGAGGCCCTGTCTCAAAATAAAAAAATACAAGAAAAAGGGCTGGAGACGTGGCTCAGTTTCTCTTCTATATATGTATATATATATCAGGATACGCACACACACATCAGGGTATATACATATGTGTGTGTATATATATATATATTAGGGTATATATACACACATATATATTAGGGTGTATAAATATACACACACACATATATATATATCAGTGTGTATATATATATATATATATATATATATATATATATATATATATCAGGGTATACACACACACACACACACACACATATATATACACACATACAAATGTGTAACATAGATATTTATATCAGTCCTGGGGAAGACTATGATTTCTTTTTGTATCTATAGTCTGAGAGACAGAGGTTATATATTTATCCAACCAAAAATAAATTAAAATTTCATCTAGTGGCATTGGTTTTGATTTTGACCTTGATAATTCTCCCTCTCTCTTCCCCACCCTCTGATTATAGCCATATTGTCTCTGTGGAGTACATTTTTTAGAAATCTGAAATTAGTCACAGCCAGTATTGATATCCGTGGAGGAACTCTTGATTGTAAAGCACTCTGTTGTCCTCCTTTTCAATTTCAGAACCCTAGTGAAAGGGTCCAAATGGAAATCTGTCATCTGTGCCACCTCTGGTGGCCTATAGTCTCCATCACCATTCTGCCTGAATTACCACCCATGGATGATATACTGCTTATACTTCCTTCACTTTTTTTTTATGAGATGAATATGGAGTTACAATTGAGGTGGCAATATTGTCAAACAATCAAGAACAAATGTATATATACTTAGTTATCCAAGGCTAATGCCATGTCATGGATGCCCAGCTTGGGTTCCCCATGTTGCTCTTTCCCCCAGAAGACCCCCTGAGTTAAATAGATATCTTGTGGAAGTCAGAGATCTCCTTCTGAGATGATTCCCCCATATTCCCTCCCTCCAGTCTCCTAGATATTCTTCCTAAGCCCTCCTCCCACCCTGTCCCACTCTACACCTCCAGGTATCCTAGGCAATCATCATCCTGTTGCATTCAGAATCATACAATTTGAGGTTATTATTTGCTTAGCCATCTAACATACTGCTTCCCGGTGTATTCTAGCTTCCACAGATGAGAGAAACCATTTGGCCCTTGAGTCTCTGAGATTGGGATACTTCACTTAGCATAATTCTTTCCATCTCCATCCATTTGATATCAAAAGCCATAATATCATCTTCTCTAATGTTGTTAAGGAAGTAGCTGCTGACTCCTATATGCTGTAATGATGACCCTACTTCTTTTTCTAGTAAGTTTAAAGTTGTTGGCTTAATATCCAGGTCTTTGATCCATTTTGATTTAATTTTTGTGCAGGGTGAAAGATAAGGATCCAGCTTTGGTTGTCTACACATGGCTGTCCAATTTGTCCAACACCATTTGTTGAACAGGCTATCTTTCTTCCACACTATATTTTTGCCCTCTTTATCAAATATCAAATAGTTAAAGATATGGGGGTTTGTCTCAGGATCTTCTATTCTATTCCGCTGGTCTTCAGTTCTGTTTTGATACCAATACAGTGATGTTTTTGCTACTACAGCTCTGTAATACAGTCAGGGATTGAGATCACCAGTACTTCTTCCTTTCTGTAGAGTAATGTTTTGACTAATCTGGGTCTTCTGTTACTCCATATGAACTTGAGAATTGCTTTTTGTATAACTCTGAAGAATGCCATTGGTATCTTGATGGGGATTGCATTGAATCTGTATAGGGCTTTGGGTAGAATGGCCATTTTTATTGTATTGATTCTGCCTAACCATGAGCATGGAATGTTTTTGCACCTCCTCAGGTCTTATGTAATTTCTTTTTTTGGTGTTTGATAGTTTTCTTTGTAGAAGTCCTTAATATTCTTTGTAAGGTTAAGGCCCAAGTATTTCATTTTTTTTGGAGGAGATGGTGAATGAGAGAGATTTCCTGATTTCTTCTTCTGAAGATTTGTTGCTAGAGTAAAGAAATGCTAGTGATTTGCTGGAGTTGATCTTGTAGCCAGCTACTATGCTAAAATCACCTATAAGCTCTAGGAGTTTTCTGGCCGATGTTATTGGGTCTTCTAGGTATAAAATCATGTCATCTGCAAATAGAAATATCTTAACTTCCTCTTTTCCTATATGAATTCCTTTGATTTCCTTGTCTTGCCTGATAGCTCTGGCAAGGGTTTCAA
>PVKS010053091.1:0-10521 GCA_004027875.1 Aplodontia rufa
TGAAAGAGTTTTTTCCTGTTTCTTCAATAAATTGTTCTTCCATTTACTCAACCCAGTCTGTGGATTTCATTCTTTAAATTCATAGACAAGAACCCAGAAAGAAGCAGCAGCTGATGGTGAGCTGCTGAAGTATTCTGGAGGGCATTGCCCCATTAAACTGCAACATCACCAGCTGCAGGGGCCTGCTCCTTGGGCAGGACTCACCAGCTGGCCCAAGCAGAGGAAACTGTTCTTGACAACCAGGGAAGAGGGAAATCAAGATTCACACCAAAACTTTCATATCACCTGGGTTTTGTTCTATCCTCTACAAATGAAGGAAACCCTTTGTCCCTTGAGCCTCTGGCTTTAGCTAATTTCACTCAGCAAGATTTCCTCCATTGTCATCTATATACTTTCAAAGGCCATAATATCATTGTTTCTAATAGATGGAATAGATCACTAGATGAATGGATCCAAAAGCTGTAATTATATATATGTACGTATCAATGTGCACATATGTATGTATATATACACACAGAGGAATTCTACTCAGCTACTAAATTTGTTTAAGAAAGTTTTATATTTTTTATAGCTACTTTTACTTACTATGCTTTGAGATTCACCTATTATTTGCATCATTTGTTCTTTTCTATTCTTTAAAGTCCTCAGTAAACCAAGAAAAGTAAGAAAATGTGTACAACTATGAGTTACCACAAAGGTGAAAGACCTATGTAATCATCATGTAAGGCAGGAAGTAGCTACTAACACATCAGAAATAGTGGTATATCAAATTCCAAAGCCTCCTCTGCAATAGTAACTAGGATTCTTAAGTTTAGAACAATATCTTCCTTGAACAATGACATTAGCACAATTGTGGATAAAGCAATTCCAAGTTTGCATGCCCTATAAAAAGCTAACTGGATGGTTTATACTATCTAATCCACAAATTTTAATAAAATGACTGCATAATACTCATATATGCAGCCATAAAATAATGAACTTATGGGGGATTCCAAGATTGCAAGCTACAGAAAGGCTGATTCTCATTTGGCTCCATGACTGGATGAAAAAACTCCAGGTGAGCTCCGCCACTGCAAGGCTAGTTTAGGGCAAAATCATCACCAGAACACAGTGCTAGTCAGGGGAGATTATTGGAGGATCAGAGATTTGGGTGTAGCAAGTGGAAAGGAGGCATTATATCCATCCCAGCTGGGCCACAGAAGCTGCAACCACCATTGTTCCCAATCAGAAAGGGAATAGGGGAGGAGTTAAACCATAACGTGCGATCCGATTTGCAGCAGAGAAACCGAGTTCTATAAGGAACTGTACACTGAGCTCAACTGGAGACACCCCTACTATACCTCCTCTGTGTAAGGGGAGAATAGTGACCCTCAGGTGCCTACAAGGGGGAGACTCAAGAGTCTTTTTGAACAGACTGTCTTTTTGAACAGAGCAGGATATTTCACAAGTCCACCAGAAGCTAGCCAAAGTTCAGAGGTTGGACCTGGAAGAGGAGGCAAGGGACAAGATCAGTCTTTACTTAGCTCAGGGGGATTCTGGCTAGGAGCGTGCAGGGAAGCCTTGCTCAGCCCTGTCTACCCACTCCTGCCACTGAGAGCCAGAAAGCTGACCTGATAAGCTATGTTGTGACAGATGTATTCAAGAGACCACAGTCTGAGCTAGAAAACCTGGAGTGACTGTGAGTGTAATCAGCAGAGGGAGCATTGATCAGCATTCAACCTCCTGACCTAATATCCAGATGTGTCCTCAGTTTCAGATTGCCAGGGAAGCTGGAAAAGGCCAGTCCTCAGGACATTTGTTATTTGATTTCTTCAGGAAAGTCTCCACCAAGAAAGCCCAGGAGACTAAGCTAGACACTTAGTCCTCTACTTGAGATCACATAATTCCATACTAAGAGATCCTGCTAACAAAACTCAGGCAGATAATGAACATCTGATCACAATGTGTAGAGAGACAACCTCAGTGAACATTGTTCAAATTTTTCATTCAGAATGTTTTTCCCCTGTTTTTGATGTGTATTTGTGTGTCATCTGGAGAATTTGATTGGTTCAAGGCCATATAAATGTACTAGTTGGTTTTTGTTTTGTTTTCTTTTTTGATTTTCAGGGATTTTTCCTATTTTTTTCTTCACATTTTTCTTTTTTGCCCTTTTCCTTCTCTTTATAGTCCCTTCATTCCTGAGCATTTTCTTCGATGTAAATGTTTAACCTTATCATTCCTGCTGAGGGTTGGGGGTTTTGATCAGTACATTCAGTATTTGAATTGTACTGTGCTCCAGTTGCAAAGTTTTCCTCTACATGCTTCTACCCTTTCTTATGGTATTATTCAAATTCTATTAATATCTCTTTCACCTTTCCTTCACTTTGGTACATCTGTGTCTTCTTCTCTTCATTTTGTTTGTTTGTTTTTATTTTCCCAAGAAAATCTTTCACCTCCACTACTTTGCCTGCTCATGCTTGGATATTACAATCTACTCTCTAACCTCCTCTTATATCCCTTTCTGTCTCAGTCTTCTAATTAGCTTATACCTTTTGATATCCCCATCATTAATGCTGTGTAAAAATTACCACTGTGAATGCCAAACTCAATGTCTATCGTATGCTTTGAAGCCTGACATAGGTGATGATTAAATACTACTGTCTCTGAAACTAATGGCTAACACAACCATTAGTTTCAGAGGTGGAATTGAACATTGTAATAGATGTAGTTAGTACTAATCAATTTATTACCAATTATTGTATGCTTTGGTTTTTCATATTAATGATCTCCTATTAGTAAATGAGGAGTTGGAAAACTTAAGGAATGCTACAGTTTACAAGTTAGGGATTTGGCTTCTGAACACAACTTTCCTTACAATACCACAACTCAAGTAAGGGACAGGACAAAACACCAAATCCAGCATATAAGACCCAAAGAGGAACAACCAGAAAGAGATCTCAGGCCAAGAATCAATATCAATTTATAGAATGAGAAGAACCCCATGCATGGACTACATCCTATACCCATGCATGCTCAGAACTCTGACCTTATCACAGCAGGCATGCCAGAAACCCCCAAGGTCCCCACACCCAGACACCACCCAACTGACATGCACATCTGCCAAGTCCAGATATATCTTTCCCATCCCACCAAAAAGAATCCCAGGTCCCAGTGCAACACATAGGTTGGTGCATTCCAGACCACCCTATACCTCTGGGAAACTAGCACCCAGTGATGGATCCTACCACTTAGCTTCAACAACACAGTGGGCTGTGCAGCAACCCTATCAAGTTCCAGGTCCAAGTCCTGGAACCTAGATACAATAGATTCAACAAAACAATGTTCTAGGCAGAAACTGTTATCTGGAAGGAGGTAATAGTCATCAGAGAGGTGTTATCTGACCCAACCCTTGACCTGTAAGGAATAATAACTCAGAAATTTGTCTTGCTTATACCCAGGTATCCTCAATTCAAAGATTCAGAAGAAGATTTTCAAAGATGAAGAATTAAACTAGAAGAGGTTTACCTCAAACTCACAACTGCCCTAGAAAGGAGCCCTCGGTCCCGGAGCGGAATGAAAATCTAGAACAAATTAACCATATTTTGATAACTAAAAGGAACAACAAACTAAAAGAAGATTTTATGAAGGGACTAAGTGAGAGAACTCAAGAGATGAAAAACTATTATCAAAGAAATTGACATACTGAAAAAGGAAGTAACAGAGCTAAAATATGCAGTCAATGACATGAGAGGAACCATGTAAGAATGTAATAATAGACTAACTTCTATAGAAAATAAAACTTCAGCTCTTGAAGAAAGAACTTATGACAACATGGACAGGCTGAATAGCTTGAGTTCTTTGATGACAAAAAATCTCACAGAAAGTGAGCAGAAATTTTCAAAATGTCTGGGATGAAATCAGAAGAGACAATCGAAGAATAATTGGGATACAGGAAGAAGTTGAAATGCACATGAATGTTATAAAGAAAATTCTCAATGAAATAAAGAAAAATTTTCCCACATAAAAATAGAGTCACGTATGCTCCTCCAGGAAGCTTATAGTATACCAATTGGCCTAAACAAAGGAGATACTCAATAAGACACACCATATTCAAAATGCACAATAGGGAAATCAAGGAAAGAATGTTAAAAGCTGCAAGGGTGAAATGCTAAATCATATTAAGAAGCAAAACCAGTAAGTATAACTACTGACTTTTCAGCTCAGACTCTAGATGCAAGATGAACCTGGAGGGATACTTTTCAATATCTGAATGACTACAACATGCAGCAAAAAATACTATACTGAGCAAAGCTAGCTTCAAATTTGATGGGGAAATAAGATCATTTCAAAATAACATCAAACTTGCAGCATTCCTGAAAAGAAAACCAGCCATGCAAAGTATCTTTAAAAATATCTGGATAGAAGAACAAGCAAATACTTCTCAAAACCCACAAACAGAGGAAATTCAATAAAGGTGCATCCTATCAATAGACAACCAAGACAGCACAGAACTTACTAATAAAACACAAGTACTGGGCTGGAGCGGTGGCTCAGCGGTTTCGGCGCTTGCCTGGCAAGCACGAGGACCCGGGTTCAAACCCCAGCACCACATACACAACTGAATGTTGGAGCAACTAAGGCCATGTGAAAAACTAAATAAAGTTGTTTCTCTCTTTCTCTGTCTCTCTCACTGTCCCTCTTTCTTTAAAAAAAAAAAAAGATATTAGCATGGAGGTTCTAACATGGCTTTATTAAAAAAAAAAAAAAAAAACACAAGTACTATGAACCACAACCACACAACTATTTTAACATCGTATGTTAATGGTCTCAATACACTAAACAAAGGTCATAGATTAGCAGATTTGATAAAAAAACAAAATCCAACATTATGCTGCTTACAAGAGACCCACCTTACAATGATAAACATAGATTGACTGGGAAAGGATATGAAAAAATCTACCATATATACAGCCCAAGAAAGCAAGCTTTCGTGCAATACTTATATCCAACACAGTAGCTTTCAAACATTATTAGAAGAGATAAAAAGGCCACTGCATACTAGTATAGGTAATAATTCAACAGGAAGATACAACCATAGTAAATAAATACTCTCCAAAAACCAATGCTGCCAACTATGTGAATAAGTTATTCCATGACATAAAAATACATGTGGACCTGAACACAATAGTACTGGAAAACATCAACACTCCAATACCACCAATAGACAGATTGTCAAACCTAAAAAACAATAAAGAGATCTCCAGCATAAACAGCTCTATAAATCAAGTGTACTTAACAGATATTTGTAGAATATTCCACCCCAAATAGATAGAATATTCCTTCTTCTCAGCATTGCATGGATCACTCTCCAAAATAGATTACATTCTAGTTCAAAAAGAAAATCTCAGCAAATATTAAAAGTAGATATTATTATATGTATCCTATCCAGTCATAATGTCATGACCCTAGCAATTGACAGCATAAATTATAACAGAAGATGCAAACATATATATACATGGAGATTGAATAATGCCCTATTAAATGAAAAATGGATCCAAGAAGACATGAGAGCAAAAATCAAGAAATTCTTGGAAGATAATGAGAATGAAGACAAAACATATATAAACCTCTGAGATAGCCTGAAAGCATTCTTGAAGAAAAATTTATAGCCCTGAATGCCGACATCAAAAATTAGAGAGATCCCAAATAAATAATCTTATGCTCCATGTCAAATGACTCCAAAAGTAAAAACAATCTAATGCCAAAGCCAGCAGAAGACAGGAAATAATCAGAGATGAAACCAACTAAACTGAACACACACAAACAAAATAAAATAAAACAATTTGATGATACATAGTTCTGGTTCTTCAAAAACTAAATTATATAGACCTAACCCTAGTCAGTCTCACTAAAAGGAGGAGGAATATAAAGCAAACAAAAAAAATCTCCAATGAAAATGCAGCAATCACCACTGAACGCAAGCAAATCTAAAACAATATAAAAATGTATTTTGAAAAACTATACTCCTCTAAGTTAGATAATTTGGAACACATGGACAAATTTCTAGACATATACAATATCCTCAAATTGATGCAGGATGATCCTGAAATACTAAATAGCTCAGTAACAGGCACTGAAAACCATATACCAAGTAAAACACTTCCAAAAAAGAAAAGCCCAGGATCTGATGGATTATCCAGTGAGTTTCACTATACCTGTGAGGAGCTAACATCTCCTTAAGCTATTCCAAGAAATTTAAAAGGAGGGAACTCTCCCAAACACATTTTATGAGGAAACCATAAATCTGATACCAAAATCCAACATACACACACATCAAAAACATAAAATTACTGATCTATATCCCTAATGCACATCAAAGCAAAAATTCTTAAAAAGGTTCTAGCAAACTGTATTCAAAATCACATTAAGAAGAAATTTACCACAATCTAGTGGGCTTCATTGCAGGGATGCAAGGCTGGTTCAACAAATGCAAAGTGATAAATGTGATTCATCACTTAAACAAATTTAAGGATAAAAATCATATGATCAATTCAATTGATGCAGAAAAGGACTTATAAAATCCAACACCCATATATGCTCAAAATTCTAGAGAAGATAGGGATCAAAGGAACTTATCTGAACTATGTAAATGCCATGTATGACAAACCCTCAGCTAGTACAATACTAAATGGAGAAAAGCTGAAAGCATTTCAGCTAAAGTTGGGAACAAGAAAAGCTGTCCACTTTCATCACTGTTATTCAATATAGTTCTTGAGAACCTAGCTGGAGCAATCAGGCAAAAGAAGGAAACCAAAGGAATAAGAATAGGAAAAGAGGAAGCCAACTCTCCCTTTTTGCTGTTGACATTGTTAGGTAGTAGCTAGCAATGAGCAGTGAAATACTTGACAGGGCCATAGCTTTAGTCTTGAAGTTTGTTTTAAGCTACTGCTAAGGCAGATAAGCTGTGGGAAAATATTACTACACAAATGTTGAGGACAAACAAAGTCAAAAGAGGGAGAATGACTCAAGAACAAAGGATCTAGGGGACTATCTCCTCACAGGACCCAAAACAGTTGAGTTGAACCTAAAAGCTACTGGCACCAGATGTCTCCTGCTAGCTCAGAAGTGGCTATTATTTAATAGTGCAGGCACACTGAGGTAACTTTTGACCACTATTGACCCAAATGCCCACATTAACAAGGATTGACTTTTAGATGAAGCTCCCCCTAAACAGCATGGCCACCATGACGTTTCCAAAGAGGACCAACTATAGTAAAAAATCCCATTGTCCTACATGAAGGAGGATTTGATCACCTGATTGGCGAAGATTGCTGAAGGAGGACCCCAATTTTCAAATCAACCACCAACAGTAATAAATTTGGAGACAGCATTGCCTTCTTTGTTGTTCTCTGCTCAGAGATGGCTCACTCTCTCTCTTGAGAGTGCTTTCTTATTGAATCTTACTCTGCTTTTACTTTACTTTTACCTCTCTTTCACTTATAATAAAGTTCTCTTGCATGACTATTATGTCTGGCTTTTAATCTTTTTTTTCTGTCAGAACACAAGAACCTAGATTTGGAGTTTTTGTTCCCTGCTTTCCTGTGACATATTACTTGGTGCCGTGACTGGACTTGGATCAACAGTTAACTACAGATAGGTATTTACACTTGTTCATCTCCCAACTTTGGTTGAGATGATGTCTACCTTAACCTATTATATCTCACCTCACCTTTTGCCTTGGATTTCTCTGTATACACTTTTCTTTGCCAAAAGCTCCTCTGTATTTCACACCCTAGTCCTCTGTTTGTCCTGTGTCATTTTGATGCTGATTTGGTGGAAATTAAATTTGTGTCCTCCTGGAGTGAGGCCATTGGGACTCAGAGGCAAGGATATGGGACAGATGTGATTTTGGGAAGATGGTAAAGAGCAGAATGTGGGTAGCGTGGGAAGCTTGAGAAGATGATCAAAGGGAACAGAGCACACTTCCCCTGGAGTGGGAAGGGGAGCCCTCAGAGATTCTCAATTTTTGCACTGTGAGTGTCTGTCTACCCCTGTGCCTGGAGGTTTGAGGCCTAGATTCCTGGACTTTGATTTGTTCCCTCAAGGATATTTGTCTTCAGGTCTGTGTTCTTGAAATACCTTTAAGAATTGTGGCACCTTTGTTTGTTAGCAGTAAAGGATGCCAAATTGATATGCAAATGTTTATCTGGAGTAGTGAGGCTCTGCTGTTTGTCCTCTTAAAGAAAAAGGACCAATTTCCTTTTATATACCCCAAACTCCAGCTACACTGACTGTCTAAAATTTCCCCATGGCCCATTATGATCCTGTTCTTTCCTATGTTGCCTATCCTATTGTTATTTTCGTACTTGTTATATTTCCACCTAATGGCACAAAATCTATACCCCCCTCCACTTTCAACATCAGGCCTCTGCTACACTTACAGTGCTACATGGTAGGATTGAGGGTCACTTTCACAAGTTATATCACTATCTGACCTAAAGATACAGGCTTGAATGACATGGAGTCAACAAATAAGCTATGAGTTTGGGGACTTAGAGAGGCATGCTACACCAAGTTCTGGAAAACCCAGGTAAGGATGCCTCCTGGTTCTAGACTTAATACAGAATGTGTGAGAGGGACACCTCCACACATCCTTCTCTGTTGGACATCAGTACCACTGAGGGGCCAAGGGATGCCTGGAGTATTGATGGGCTCTGGATTTATTTATCTTACAGATAGGAAATCAACTATCAATATTGGCTGACACTCCCTTGGGGTGCATCCTGAGAAACTGGGACTGTTTTGACTGAGAGACCCTTAAGAAGAAGAGATTCTTTTTTGTAATGTTGCATGGCCTCAATATGAGTTAGGGGATAAAGAAATATGGCCAATCAATGGAAGTTTAAAATATAATATTCTTTCTCAAGTATATTCATGTTGTAGGAAGGAAGGAAAATGGGCTGAAATTCCATATGTCCAGGCTTTCTTTCTACTGAGGGATCAAAAGAATTTATGTGCTAAGTGTGATATTGAGAATGCCCTTTTAGCAATGATGAGACCAAACATGGCTAACCTAGGGGATCCCTCAAAGCCATACCTTCCCTCCGTCAGCAAACTATTTCACATTCAGATTTTCCAGACCCTAATTTCTTCATTCCTTCCTTATACCCACCATTACCTACTCCTCCTGCTTCACCCTATCCTGATTTTCCTCCTCAGATGCCTACCTCCGTTAAGCCCATTGCCATATTTTTACCTTTACAATAGGTGAATGGGGAATTTGGACCAGTTAAAATATAGGTTCCTTTTTCTATGCAAGATTTAAAACAAATCAAGCAGGATTTGGGAAAGTTTTCTGATGACCCTGACAAACACAGAGGAATTTCAGCATTTAATCCAGGCTTTTGATATAACCTGGAAACACATAATATTAATATTAATTTTGGGTGACAGAAGCAGCTAGAGCTTTTGGGAATGATTTGCATATTACTAACACTTTATACCCCATGGGTACTTCTGCTGTCTCAACTGAGGATCCTTAATGGAACTATGATGACCCAACTGGCAGATGGCATAAGCATCATTTGTCTCATGGTAGGACTTAAGAACAGCAGAATAAAATATTAATTTACATAAAACCAGCAACTATTGATCAGGGGCCAAATGAAAATCCTATTGCTTTTCTAGAAAGGTTAAAGGAAACCTTAGTAAAGTGTGGCAGGCGGCACCCGGGGCCCATGCCACACAGGCAGCTTTAAGATGGTGGCTGGCAGCTGGCCAAACCAAGTCAGCTGACCACTTGCTGTTCCTGGTTCTTGTGCTTGCAACATCTGACCACCTAGGGACAACCAATAGGAGCCGGCAGCAGAGCTGATTGGGTTACCTTTGCTAGATAAACAGTGTAACTTCCTGATTAAACAGAGATCTCTGCAAGCAAGAAAAGTGTACACGTCATTATTGCCGCTTCATTGGTCGAGGTGACAACGACAAATGGTGGCCCGTAAGGGGAAGCTCTAGACGGACGACATTAAGTCAGTAAATTATAGCCTAGCTACTGCCTGAGAGCAGGGGATTACAGCCTAGCTACTGCCTGAGAGCAGGGAAATCATTGCATACTGCTACAAGCAGGGACAGACCGCTCTGACGGGGAATCATTACATACTGCAAGCAGGGACAGACTGCTATAAGCAGGGGAAAACCGCATTGATGGGGTCACTATAAGCGAGGCTCTAGAGGTAAAACTTTTATGTTAATTGCTATTGTCTTTCTTTGTGTTTAATCCTTATTTGCTATTTGCTCTGTGAGTCCTGTTATTTGTGTGTATTAATTCATCATGGGTTCTGACTCGAGAAGTCCTCTACTTTAAGGTAAGTGCAAGTGAGAGGAGAGGTACCATGGGTTTAAAACTGCCTAAACTCCAGCTGCAAAAAGCAGTAATGTCGTTATTGAAAGCACAAGGAACTGCTGTGAGTCCTAGGACAGTTGCTTCATTTGTCAAGGTAAGTAAACATTCTCTCCTTGGTTTTTGCAAACGGGGCTAAA
>PVKS010053092.1:0-10515 GCA_004027875.1 Aplodontia rufa
TGTTGAGAAAGTCTTTGCCTACTCCCAAATGTTGACGTGTTGGACCAATTTTTTCTTCTATCAGTTGCAACGTAGCTGGTTTAATACCACGCTCCTTGATCCATTTTGATTTGATTCTTGTGCAAGGAGAAAGATATAGGTCTAATTTCAACTTTCTGCAGGTGGATGACCAGTTTGTCCAGCACCATTTGTTGAAGAAGCTGTCACTTCTCCATGTAACATTTTGTCCCCCTTTGTCAAAATCAGATGTTTAAAGATTTGAGGATTTGTTTCGGGGTCTTTTATTCTTTTCCATTGGTCTTCTTCCCTGTCTTGATACCAGTACCATGCTGTCTTTGTTACTATGGCTCTATAGTATTGTTTTAGATCTGGAATGGCAAAACCCCCTGTTTCATCTTTCTTGCTTAGTAGTGCTGTGGCAATTCTTGGTTTCTTGTTGTTCCAAATGAATTTGAGAATTGCTTTTTCTATGTCTTTAAAGAATGACATAGGTATCTTTATAGGGATAGCATTAAATCTATATAAAGCTTTTGGCAGAATGGCCATTTTTATTATATTAATTCTGCCTAGAGGATGGCTTCTTATTGTTGCAGTGACTAACTCCAAGTGAGTATAACTCATGGAGTTGGTAAAAAAATTTGTTAGAGTTTCCCTAAGCTTGACTAAACTTTAGACAGGCTCTAATCCCTGGCCTTCCTTTGCTTAGAACATTTACTTTAATAAGCTTATAATTAGAAGTTCTCCCTTTGCTCTTTCAAGATTTAAATGCTTAAAACATTCTCTTATAAGATTTACATTTCAGAATATATTTCTTAAGGACCTAAGAGCCATCCTTTAAAATGAAATTATCAAGGATGGTAGTGTTCCTCTTTCCCAGTCTAGGTGTGAGGCGAGGACCCTAACTTAAATGAGCAACAGCAAGCAAAACACATACAAAAATACCTGTCTTAGAAGTGACTCAAAGGATTTGCCATGTTTCAATGACCAACCTCCTCCCTAATATTTTTTAGCATCTTTCATGCCCTCAACCCAGAATTAGAGACCCTTCTGCTTGTTGCATTCAGAAAGAGCTTTATCTTCTCTTCCTTATTAAAGTAGCCTTGAAAACTCTTCCTTTTTTTTCACACTTTGTCCAGTGTGATTTTTCTTTGACAGTGGGTTTCTTGGCCTACGGTAACATTTTGTGAAATTCTATGTAGGTAGATCTGAGACTGTAAACTTTTGGCCTTAGCTGAGGTACTAGAGTCAGGGAAGACATAATATATATATGGATATGCTTTTTTTTCCCAGTCATGGCAGATCCTTGGTCCTGATTGTGCAAAATAAATCAAGTATCCATCAACTTTCCACCAATAGTCTAGTACCTGTTTCAAGAGGGGGTGCTATACAGATGGAATTTACCTTGTGTCTCTGTGACAAGAACATTCAGTGTTCAGGATTTGTAGGATCTACATTGGCTTTGGGATTGAGCCCTTCCAAAGCCATCATGTCTGCCATTACAGTTGCATAAGCACATATGGACAACACTGCAATGGTTGATAACAAAGACAGCTAATTGACCCATTTTATCTACTTGGATGCTTAATGCCCTGTAATGATAAATGTGCTCTGGTGGTAATTAAATTATGTGATATAAATACCCTAACACTTTGGTCTCACCCAGATAGGTACAATTATAGATCTGCTTTCCAGATTTTTCTTTTTTACCTAAGAATCTGATGACCACCAACAAAGCCCTTTGCCAGTACTAATGAATCCACCTCTCTTTTGACACAAATTATACAGTCAGTAATATTACCCAAAGCTCTTTCCATTGGGTATATTTCTCCTTCAGTACCTCTTTTATTGAAAGGTAGCTGGAACACATTTTTTGTCCTGGACATATACAATGAATTAACCTATCCATAAATATCCATAAATCAAAGTCAGCCTTTCCTCTCTTTCTTTAGCTAGCTATAGAGAATCCTAACATCACTAAGAACATGAGCTGAAGGAAATACTCTGACATGGCAGTGGTGGATAACTTAAACATGTGGACATCCAGTGTTGATATCCTGTTATGAATCTTACTTGTGTATGCAGCTTTTCCTACCTTCTGGCTACAAGATACAAAATTCACTTTCTATGTTGCCAGAGAGATTCTATAGTTTTTATATGTTGCCAAAGGGGTCTTTAATAAGTGACTAAGTACCTTAAACCTTTGTTTTTCCACAAAGAATTGGTAGACCCACCAAGAACAATTTCCAGATTCATGAAATTCCTTATAGTTATAGCTGTTTAGCTTATCAAGTACCTGACATATGTGTCAGCAAGTATATTAACTTCCAGAATCCCATGACCATTCACTATGGGAGAAAATTTTAACATTTTTACAGCTATACCATATTTGGAGATATTGATATTCCTTCTATTTCAAGTCACCAGGATACTCATTATGAGCATATTTTTTGATGATCTACCTCCCAAACTCCATCTTGAATCTTATTTCCTTGAATCCCTCCTTGTGCTCCCCCTTTTGGGTCATGTTTCTCATCAGAAGTCTCAAAGATGGATTATATGCTAGATATTTAATAAGGAGTTATATTAGTTTTCCAAGACTACAAGCTATTACAACTGAGTGAATTAAAACAACAGAAATTAAATCACATGTCAGCAAGACCAAAAGTCTAAGAGAGAATCCTTCCTTGCCTTTTCCAGCTTCTGGTGGTTCCTTGCATCCTGTGGCTTTTGGCAATACCACACATTAACTCATCATTGAATACAATATACCTTGGAGCAAACTTGGGCACTACATTATTATATATTTTGGCTTCTTGCAATTTCCAGAGATGAATTTACACAGTATGTATGTAAATATGAAGACATACATATATAAGTGTAATGTATATTAGTGTGCATATATATCTACTATAAGATATATATATATATATATATACATATATCTCCACACACTTATATACATATACACATATGTATATATACACCATTAACTGCCATTTTGTGCTTGAGTGGTGGGATAAGTTGCCAAGAGACCAAGGAAGACACCAGAGGTGGAACATGAAGTATTGTTTACATATTAAGTGTCCCCCAAAAACTCATGTGTGAGAAAATGCAAGAAAGTTCAAAGGTGAAATGACTGGGTTACAAAAGCTTTAACCTATCAGTGCACTAATCTGATGATATAAATTAGCTGGGTGGTAACTGCAGATACGTAGGGTGTGGCTGGAGGAGGTTGGTTCTTGGTGGAGTGCCATTGGGGTATATATTTTGTCCTTAAAGAGTGGAGAGCTCCTATTCTCTCTCTCTTCCCCGCTTTCTCTTTCTCCTTCAGTGTTGTGATGCTCTGAGCTGCTTTCCTCTGCCACACCATGATGTGCTGCCTCATCTGGGGCTCCAAAGAATGGAGCCAGTTTTCTATGGACTAAGACCTCCAAAACTGTGAGCCCCAGAATAAACTTTATCTCCTTAAAATTGTTCTTGTCTGTTTTTTTTTTTTTTTTAGTCATATCAGTGAAAAAGCTTACTAAAACACGTATAGAGTATAGAGTGTGTTGAGAAATGCTTCTGAGAGAGGTCCAGTGACAAAGGACTGAGCAGGTGCTTCTCCAGAAGGTACAATGGTGACAGGCTGGGCAGGTGGAATTCTGCTGTATACAGTGCCTCTGGTCACTTTCCAGAAAGTAATCCCTCCCAGCCCTCTCTATTCTTTGTCTGGGGCAGCCACTGGGATGAGCACTTCTCTCTTCATGGTGCTCTGATCAGCACCAGTTACCACAGGGATGAGAGGTTAATAGATTAATTTGCAGAAGCAGCATTGGCTTGGCTTGCTTTGTCCCAGCAGCAATCCTAGCAGCTTGGCATGCATGAAAGAAAACAGCTGTGTACAGATTGCACTAACCTGCCCTTATTCCCAGCATGCATGAAAGTAAGCCAGTGTCCTTCAAGTTAGTATGTATGTGGGCATTCTGGCCTAGACTTGCTCTCATTGTTCTCTTGATTTGATTAGGTGCTTGGAAACAGAAAGGGGCATTCAGGGACAGTTACTTTCTGTTAAGGATATCATAATAGTGTATAAATGTAAGTACATGTTAATTTATATAAAAATGTGTTATGTGCACATATAGAGTTTTTATATTGTATGGTCATATATAATACCTTTACATATATTTCATATGTATATTTATTAATATAAGGAATTGACCTATTCATTTTTGGTGGCTGGCAGGTCTAAGAACCACAGAAGAGCTGAAACTCAGGAAAGAGTTAAAGTTTAGGGGCTGGAGAGGTAGTTCAGAGGTTGAGTGCTTGCCTGGCATGTGTGAGGACCTGGGTTCGATCCTCAGCACCTCAAACAAAACTATGCGGAGGAAAACAAAAACTAGTTGAAAAAAATAAAAATTAACTCTTTAAAAAAAAAGGAGTTAAAGTCAAAGTATTGAATCTGAAATTTGTAGGTTAGGCCGGCAGGCTATAAATTTAGGCAAAATTTCTATTCTTTCATCCCTGAGTAACTGATTATTACTCTTAAGGCCTTCAACTAATTGGATAAGTTCCATCCACATTATGAGGGTAATCTTCCCTACTTTAAGTGAAGTGATTATATATATACAAAATACCTTCACAACAACATCTAACAATGTTAGCAAGTACACAACTAGCATAGCCAAGTTGATATGCCAAGGTGATGATCAAAATTAACTATCACAATATTTATCTCTGGATTGTTAAAGTGATCTATTTATTTATTTTTATTAAGAAGTTGAGTGGTTGTACAATCATAAATGCATATAAAGTAATAATATGATATGCATTTGATCCTAATACATTCATCCCTACATTGTCTATACCCCAGTCTCTTGATTCTTCTATATTTCTCATAATAGTCATAAATGTCATTATATATATATATATATATATATATATATAATTATGAATTTTCCAGAATTAAATGGTTGCATAAGTATTATTTGGCTTCTAGGGGGGGTAAAGATTATCTTATATTGTTGATTATTTCCCTAGATCCCTCCATAATCTTTCCTCTCTCTCCCCTGCCCTTCACGTGTCTTCTCCCCATCCCTCTCCTACATATTTGTCTCCCCTAATGTTTGTCTCTGGATGGTGAAAGAGTTTTATTTATTTTTAACATGTTTGTTTTGGCTTCCCAGAATTTTCTAAAATGTGCAAGCAATAATTTCTCATTTTAAAATGTCAATAAGGTTTTTATTAAAATATTGATATAGTTGTCATAATATCTTAAAATAAATAAAACAATATGGTAGATGAATGAAATATCAATAGCCATAGAAAAACAAGGAAACCAAATATCAATTGATTTCTGAGTTGTAATACTATCTTCATGTAGACCAGAAGCCAGACTTGTTCCCATAGTTTTCTGTAGTAAATCAAATATGATGTAAAGTTATTTGAGTTGCTCTCTGGCTTCTGAATAATACTTCTCCTTTGGGTAAAAGAAGGATAAAAATTATATTATTTTCCCTTAATAGAAAGCAGTGTTAAGTTAGTTAAAGATTTCAAATGATGCACATTATTAATAGGTTATTTCCATAACCTGTTTCATTTTTCATCCATTCTAAATTGATGTATTGTTTTTCCCAAAATTATCTGTTAAAAATCAGAAACAGATTAAAGCCTGGGAAACTCTTGTTCCATTAACTCACTTCCCACCAGTGCTATTATGGAGCGAGTTAGTCTACATAGGGTGTGTGCAAGTGTTTCATGGAGCAACTTTGAAATCCAATGAAGTCATTTTATGGCCAGTCTCAATGTCAGAAAAATATGGCTTATAATAAGAGGAAATTATAGGATTCTCCTTTCATGGGAAAATGACAGTTTTTAGGGACTTTATAACCATCAGTGTGGTCATAAGTTCCACCATCATCTTCAGAGTGTTTATAAGCTTTTAGTTACATGTACTATAATGATCTTTTAGCTATTTTGTCAACTAATAAATTCTTCTGCTCTTTATCCACTCTATTATGTTTGCTTCAGGTGGAACCATCTTTGGCTGCTCTTGGTAGTGCAGTCTTTATGCTGTTTAAAAGCACTCAGCTTTGACAACTTCATGCTCTTCTTCACCCTGAATAGTGAATTCCTCATACACAATGTGACAATGTCCCATAAGTCTTTCCATATTACTTCTTTCTATTTTTCCCAACCTCTTTAAGCGATAAGGTCTCTCCTTTTTGTCAAGCAAAAAATAAATAAATAAATAAATAAAATTAAAAGCACTGGATCTTTCCCTCTATAATGAAGAGTGGAAGCATTAAAGAAAGAAATGAGAGTTTCTTTGAAATTTTTTAGACCATTTAGTTAAATGACCATTTATTGACTTTTCTGACCTTGTAATCATAGTTATCCTTATAATTTATGTTAGATGTATTTATTCAAGTAAGTTTTGCTTGACTTGATGATTTTATAAAAATATTAGTTATTTATACTTCATTGAAATCTCACTTTTAGGGGAACTTATTTTTGATAAAAACGACTTTTAAGCTTTATTTAGTTTTGTGTGTATTATATGTTTTTCCCTATTTGCCTGCATAGCAGTGGATCATATTAAAGCAAGAGTTCTCAGACTAGAGAAACCATGATTGGAGGAAACATGCCCAATTATTAATAATGCTAGAAAACTCATGGTTTGGAAATGCAATCTCTCCCAAAATCTTCTGTGTTGATCGCAGAAGATTTAGATTATTAGACTATGGGTGCTGCCACCTAATTAGCCCATCCTAGTTTGAAAGGACCAGTTGGGTTGTGAATGGAGGCAGGTGATATGACTGAAGGAGGTAAGTCACTGGGCATGTGCTCTGGAATGGTTCATCTTCCCTGCAGACACTTCCCTTCTTTCCCTGCTTCCTGGCTTCCATAAGTTGAGAAGTTTTCCTCTATAATATACTTCCACCATGATGTTCTGGGCCCAGAGCAATGGAGTCAGCAGATCATGGACCGAACCTCTGAAACCATAAATGCAAAATAAAAATTTCTTCCTCTATATTGTTCTTGTCATGTACTTTGGTGACAGCAAAAAAACTAACATGATAATTATGAGGATCAAATGCAAATTAACTATAGCAACATTAAGGCTCTTAAGATAGAAGACATTGTTTGAAACAAATAATTTTGTCTTTAGTGGGATATAAAGGTAGTCTGGTACTGCAGGAAGCCTTAGAAAGTCCAGCTTACTCTCCTAAATTTCCTTTGCCTACCTCTCAACACTCTGTATGTGCTCTGCTAATGACAACCACACATCTTTGCATGCCGCTTGAAGTGTACACACGTGGGTCATGTATTTCATTCAACGTATATTACATTGGAATTGATGGAATAATTTAATCCTTAGGTTCTTAATCAAAATATGGCATCCTAGCACATCATAAACAGTTATACTTTGGCACAATACATATATAGTTGTAGAACAATTTACTTTTTTCTGTATTAGAGTGGATTCAAAGTTATCTTTTTAATAGTGATATTATCATTCATTATGCAGTCTTTGAGTAGAAAATAAAAAAAATGCAATGACAGGCAGTTAGCATTTCTGGGATTTCATTTAACTTATATAAAATATATTTAAAGGGTTATAGGAAGGATAGAAAAAATTGTCCATTAAATATATCATGTTATATACAGTTTGGGAAACTCAGAACTCCTCCCTTATTAGGAGAGTAAAGGCTTAAATTATTAAGAAATTTAAAGAGGTGTTGCCTATAAAAAAGTTGAACCCATGCCTTCTTATTCCCAATTACTGCCATGAAAGCTTAGATAGATTCTTCTGCTCAAAATAGAAGAATGAAGACAAACAGATATCACATTTGTTCCTCTACTTATTATACGAAATGTTTCTTAATTTTAAAAAGGAATGGTGGTAAAGAATCCTATGTAGAAATTCATTTTGATTGGCAATTGTTTGCTATTTGTAATCTTAACTATAGAAAGAGGTTGATGTGTGAGAGTTACTTAGAATGTATGGTACAAGAGTACCTGAGAGAGATTGTGGATTCCAGACCACTGTGACAAAGTGAATGCTGCAATAAAGCAAGTGACATACTTTATTTGTTTCCCAGGATAAATAAAAATATTGTGCTACAGTGTACTGTAGTCTATTAATTGTGCAATACCATTATGTCTAAAAATAAGTACACCTTAATTAAAAGCTATTTCATTGCTAAAAATGCCAATAATCATCTCTGCCTTCTTAGGATTGTAATCTTTTTGCAGGTGGAATCTTGTTTTCAAGTTGAGGGCTGCTGACAGATTAGGGTGGAGGTAGCTGAAGGCTGGGTTGCTGTGACAATTTCTTAAAATAAGACAACAAAGCTTGCTGCAATTGACTCTCTTTAGCATGCCGTGGTGTTTGATAGCATGTTATCCACAGAACTTCTTTCAGAAACTGAAACCAACCCTTTCAAATGCTGCAGCTGCTCTGTCACATAAGTTTAGTAACATTACGAATCCTTTGTTGTCCTTTCAACAATATGGACAGCATCTTCACTAGGAGTAGATTCTATCTCAAGTAATCAGTTTCCTTTTTCATCCTTGGAGAGAAATTCCTCATCCATTAACTTTTTTCATCAGATTGCAGCAATTTAGTCCTATCTTCAGGCTCCACTTGTCGTTCTACTTTTCTTGCTACTTCTACCACACCTACACTGTTTCCCTCAACTGGAGTCATTCAAAGTCACTAAACCACTCGAAAGTCATCCATAAGGGGTAGATTAATTTCTTTAGATCTTACATTAGTTTTTCTGTTTTGTCCTCCTTGCATGAATCACAAATATTATTTATGGCATCTAGAATGTGGAATCCTTTACTGAAAGTTTTCAATTCACTTTCCCCAGATATATTAGAGAAATCATTAACTATGGCAATATATCCTTACAAATATATATTTCTTAAATAATAAGAGTTAGAAGTAAAAATTACTCCTTGATTCGTGGGATACAAAATGGATGCTATATTAGTAGACATAAAAATAATATTAATCTTGTACCTATCTACCAGAATTCTTGGGTGACTGGGTGAACTGTCAATGAGCAGTAATGTTTTTCAAGGAATCTCTTTTTTTCTTTGAGCTGTAAGTTGTAACAGTGAGCTTAAAATATTTGGCATATCATGTTGTAAACAGATGCGTTGTCATCCAGTCTTTGTTGTTCCATTTATATTTCATAGGTAGAAGACATTTAGTTTAATTCTTGACTTTTAAAATGGTAAATGAGTAATTGGTTTAACTTAAACTCACCACCTACATTATCCCCTAACAAAAGTCAGCCTGGCCTTTGAAGCTTTGAAGCCAGGCATTAACCTCTCCTCTTTAGTTAGGCAAGTTCTAGACAGAATCTTCTTCCAACACAAGGCTGTTTTGTCTGTTCCAAAAATCTGTTGTTTAGCTTAGATTTTAAAATCCATTATGATAGCTGGATCTCTGGATAACTCGCTGCAACTTCTACATCAGTACTTGCTACTTCACTTGTACTGACATGTTGCAGAGCTGACTTCTTTCCTTAAACCTTTGGTTCCACTTCTTTTAGCTTCAAACATTTCCTTCTATAATTTCCATACCTTTCTCAACCTTCATGGAATTGAAGAGAATTAGGACTTTTTCTGGATTAGCCTTTGGTTTGAGGGAATTTGTGGCTTGCTTGATTGTTCTATACCACTAAAACTTTTTCCAAATCAGCAATAAGACTATTTCACTTTCTTAACCTTTGCATGTTCACTAGAGTAGCACTTTTAACTTCCTCTGAAAACTTTTCTTTTGTATACAAAATGCGGTGAACTATTTGGTGCAAGAAGCTTAGCTTTTAACCTGTGCTGGCTTTTGGCATGCATTCCTCACTCTACGTAATTATTTCTAGCTTTCAATTTAAACTGAGAGACTTGCAACTCTTCTTTTCACTTGAACACATAGAGGTCATTATGGAGTGATTAATTGGCTTAGTTTATGGACTAGGGAGGCTTAAGGAGAGGGAGAGAACAGGGGAACATCTGGTCAGGGGAAAAAACAGAACACACACACTTTTATCTATTAAACCATTTTGCATTGTAATAAAACAAAGTGCAATACATTAGGTACACATGTAACATCAGGTATTATCAAGTGGCTCCTGAAGAACGGCTCTAGTCCCTCTGCAGTCTCAGTAAGGAAGAACACATTCCTGAATCCTAATATCCAGAGAATAAAGATTAAAACCTTTAGTGACATTAGAATACTTTCATGTGTAGAAAATTCCAAAAAGGAAATTCCTCTTTGGGTTTATAAATGCTTCATTGGATTTAATCATTTAGAACTGCTTCACAACCTATTAATATTATAATAAGCATTCAAAGTTTCATGAACATATTATATTGATTCAGGGACATTTTGTTAAACAGTTTCCAAATATTTTTAGTGGAAGTGTTGGCCACTGTTGAATTTTCTTCTCTAGAATTTAGTGAAGAATATAAGCATAATGATGACTCAAGATATATAGCTCCCTCCAACTAATGCAGTTTTAA
>PVKS010053093.1:0-10537 GCA_004027875.1 Aplodontia rufa
CTAACTCAGGAAAGGTATTTAAAAGTATAAGCATAGAAGATACATAATAAAGTAATTTATTTTATTATTTTTAGACATGTGTAGTTTTCCAATATATAAAACATAATAACAAATAGCTAAACATGAACTTGAACATGGATTTTTACTATCTACAAAATGGAACACAAATCATGAGAAAGAAACTTGACAAAGATGAGGTAGACTCCCTGAGTGCATTTTGAAGAAATGTTAAAACAAACCATATAGACCTTGAAATAGTCCTACTTCCTTTCTCCATTAAGAAAAAGAATTTAGGGCTGGAGCAGTGGCTCAGTGGTTATGGCACTTGCCTGGCATGTGCAATTATGTGAGTTCAAACCCCAGCACCATGTACACAACAAAGTTGGAGAGCAACAAAAGCCACATGAAAAACTAAGTAAAGTTGTTTCTTTCTCTTTCTTTCTCTCTCTCTCTCACTATCCCTCTCTCTAAAAATAAAAAAGAAAGAAAAAGAAAAAGAATTTAGATGGGTTTAAATCAGAGGGGGACTTTTAAATGGATAAAAATATTTAGATATTTCCATAAACTATGCTGTTAACTTTTATTTGACAATTAAGCTATTGCATTTTTAAAACTTTCAGAAAGCATGAACAGCATCAGCATAGGAAGAGTCAGTATGCTGCATGAATTTTTAACAAAAATCCAACTCAATCTAAATACATCAACCAAAATTTACCATAGTAAATATTTTTTCATTTATTTGTTCATTGAAAAAAAATCTGTTTAATCAGTACCTTATGCCAGAGACTGTTCTAAGTTTTATAGGAGAAATAATGAATGAAGCATTTATAGCCTTGATGTCATGAAGTTTACATACTAGTTGAAGAAAACATATGTGTGTGTGCATGTATGTGTGTGTGTGTGATAGTATATGAGGTGATAACATTGAAGGAAATGTAAGACAGTGTTTAATATAATATCAGAAGAGAATATAGAGAAGCTGGTAAAAATAATGACAGGGGAATAAGATTCCAGGTGGAGGCTAGAGTCCTGTGCATAGCACTCGAAATAAGGAATACTATGTAATTTCAAGGAGTTGTGAGACTAAGACAAAGACCAAAAAAAGGTATGAAGAATATTATAAAGAGAGCATTAAATAAAAAGATAAGGGTGATACCATTCAAAGACTATTGATCATTGTATGAATCTCTCCTTTTATCACAATGAAATTGCAACTACTGAAAGTTGTAAGGATTAAAATCATATTAACTTAAAAAACAAGTTCAATTTCTGTGGCAGAAGAGACCCTTGGAGCCCAAGTGACCACAGTGATTCATTGCAATTGGTTTTTGTGACCTTCGAAGAATAATTCTAATCAAGTATATCGGAATAACAGGCAGGAGTTTATTTATTAAAGAGAAGATAAGATAATGATATTCAATGTAGGGTACTATAAAGAGCTTTTACAGGGTCTGAGTTTTAAAAGATTTGGGTTTCTTTGTTCTGGCTTCATTTTTTTTAAGAGAGGGGGACAGTGAGAGAGACAGAAAGAGAGAAACAACTTTATTTAGTTCTTCACATGGCCTTCATTGCTTCAACACTTAGTTGTGTACGTGGTGCTGGGATTTGAACCCAGGTCCTCGTGCTTGCCGGCAAGTGCTGAAACTGCTGAGCCACTGCTCCAGCCCTGCTTCATTTTTTAATGCCTCCCTAAGTGACTTAGTATCCTTTGATTAGCCCTCAGAAAACTTTCTTTGTGGTGGTTGTGCTAGCAGTCACACGAGGAGGGTATTAATAACTTGGAAGTAAGAGATAAGGTTCTGAAACCTTAGTTTCTTGAAGGGGTTCACAATCACCTATGGTTGGGAAAGGTTTGACATATTAGTCCTCATTTTCTGGATACATTTCTACATTGACAAGGTTTCCTGATATTCCCAGTCTTGTGCTTATACACTGTTATGGTTTGGATATGTGGTGTAGCACAAAAGCTCATGCGGGTGATAATGTGTGAATGTTCAGAGGTGAAATGATCAGATTGTGATAGTTTCAATCCACTGATGTGGATTAAGTGAGTAATGATGATATGCAGATGGTTGTGGCTGGAAGAGGTAAGTCACTGGGGGCATGTCTTTTTTATTTTTTCTTTCTTTTTTTAAGAGAGAAAGGGAGAGGGGGAAGAGAGAGAGAGAGAAACAATTTAAAAAAAATTTTTTTTATTTAGTTTTTCATGTAGATGTCATTGCTCTAAGACTTGGGGTTTGAACCCATGTACTCAAAAATACTGAGAAATCTCTATAACTGCTGAATCACCACTGCACCCCTGGGGGCATGTCTTTGAATTTTATATTTTGTCCCTGGTGAATGAAACTCTATGCTTCCTTGTTGCCATGTCTTGGACTGCTTTCCTCTGCCATGATGTTCTAGGTCAGTTCTACCCTAGAGATATGCAGTCAGCTGATCATGGACTAAAACTCTGAAACCATGATCCAAAATAATTTTTTACTCCTCTACATTGTTGTTGTTGGCTTCTTGAGTCACAGAAACAAAATAAATTGGCAGGAATTGAGGAGAGAAGCACTAGAGAGTGATATTGCCTAAATCATATTATTATATTGTGTGCATGTACAAATATGTAACAATTCTCATCATTAAGTACAACTATAATCCACCAATAAAAATGTGGAAACAATTAAATGTAAATTGTACCAGGAGTGTGGTTATTGCTGTGACTAACCCAACCATGTGGTTCAGAAGCTTTTAGAACTGATTTGCAGGGAGATGAACCTTGAGAAGTTTGAGATGAAAGTTGAAAAAGTCTTAAAATATAAGTGGAGCCCATAATATTTTAAGGTGTACATGTGGGCTACAACTAGCAAGGCCACAGTCACAGAAGCACACAAGAAGAGAATAAAGTGATGCCCTGCACTCCAAATGCTGGACATGGAGCTATACAATTTGTTTGTCCAGCATTCAGTCTTGCTTTGATCCTATTCCTTCTTTCTAGGCTTCTATTTCTCCCTCAAGGAATGGAAATGTTTAGTTTGTGATATTATATATTGGATATTTGTAATTTGTTTTTGATCTTGGCTTATAGCTAAGAGTTTGCCTTAAGTCTCAGTTGAGATTTTGGACTTGAACTTTGGGCAGTCCTGTAATAATTAAGACTACAAGGATACTTATAAATAAATTAAATGTATATTACATTGTGACATGTGTATGTGCTTCTGGGGCATAGAGGTAGAATATTATTTTTTGGATATGTGGTGTCCCCCAAAATTTCATGTGTGAGATAATGCAAGAATGTTCCGAGTTGAAATGATCAGAGTATGATAACTTTAATTGAGATTAATCTACTGATATGGATTAACTGGGCAGTAACTGTAGGCAGGTAGGGTTTGACTAGAGGAAGTAAGTTGGGGTTTATATTCTGCTGCTGGTGATTGGAACTCTCTGTCTGCTTCCTGGCTGTCATATCCTGATCTGCTTTCCTCTCTTACGCTTTTCACCCATGATGTTCTGCCTTACCTTTATTCTAAATCTCAAAAACAATAAGCGCCATTAAAATTTTCTTTCTTCACATTGTTTTCATCAGATTTTTTGATTACTGAGACAAAAAAAAAATCTGACTAAGATATGGGCTCTTTCTGACAGCATCTGTCTGGTGTTCTCCCTGTAAATTACTGCTCCTAATCGTCCTTCCCCTACCCAACTATTCATGGTTAAACTACCACCTAATAGAGAAATTACTATTTCATTTTAATGGAACTGGAAAATGAGGAGAGTGATGAAGAAATTATATTTGTTCATTTTGTAGCAAAATATAGAATGAATTTCTGTTCCACAAAGTGTCCATTCCATTGTAAGAGAAGAAGTAGCTCCATAAATGTGTCCATGGAGCTTCAGGTAATGAGCTCCTTGACTCAGGACTACCATGGTTCTCTGTACTTCTAATGGAAAAGAATTTAAGCACATGCCAATCAAATGCTTAGAGATTTCTGTAGTAAAGTGGATACAAATTACAGGAAGAATGAGGGTAATCTGAAGAAAGAGATACCTTTGGTGACAAAGCAAGGAATGCATGTTCAATGGAAAATATGGTTCATTTCCAGAGTGAAAGGATTCCTTGTTTTAAAGGAAACTTAATGGGAGTGGGGTCAGTATGGAAACATAGGAATGATGTTCAGGGAGTGATCTTGAGTTTTGGTGGTCTTGATCAATCTCTGAATGCTAAAACTGATGTTTTCTTTGTATCTGATCAATGGATAACACCAAAAAGTCCCCCAAATTACAGTTTCCTCAAAATATTGTATCTATCTTTGCTTAATCTAATTATGTGGGGGCTAATTACTGGTGCACAAGAAGATTTACAGATTTCTTAGAAATTTGGTAGCAATAGTCCTTGAAGAGAAGCATGTTTAGGGTGTGGCATGCCTCCAAAAGTGTGCAGCACTTCCGAATTAAAGTCTTATTTCCTTGTCTTTCTTTTCTACTTTCTACCTCTCTCTTATTTCTTACTTCAATTCTATCAAGAATTTCCAACAATAATGTAAAAAGGTGTAAATTCAGGTGAAATGGATAGTGAAAGAGATGTTAATTTTTTATTTTAATCATTTACATTTTTGATGTTTAATTTATGAATATTTTACTGGTGAAGGGCTCAGAGCTAGATCCATTTATGTTTCCTCTTTTTTTTTTTAAAGAGTTGCTAGGTGTTTGCCTGAGACGTACCTTCTTTTAAAAGTGAGGGTGAAGCATCATGGGCTCTAAAGCTTGCTTTGTGTGCAAAGTATTGTTTCAGAATCTTGAAGTATGCTCCAAATCTCAAAAAAAAAAAATGGTGGGGCTGGAGCAGTGGCTCAGCGGTTTTGGTGCTTGCCTGGCAAGCTCAAGGACCCGGGTTCAAACCCCAGCATCATGTACACAACTAAGTGTTGGAGCAACTAAGGCCATGTGAAAAATTAAATAAAATCATTTCTCTCTCTATCAATGTCCCTCTCTCTTAAAAAATAATATAATTTTTATAACAAGTCAAATATGATGTATTTATTTACTATATGGACAGAGTTTTATACCTAAAGAATTTCTTTTGTTATCTAGACAATTCCATAAAAAAGAAACCTGGAAGGGATCTATTTGCTTCATAATCTATTACTTAATTAGGTAGTTTATTGATTTTCTTTTTTATTGTTACTTTCCTAACCATGCTTCCAAAACAAAACAAAAGCAGAAAAATCCAGGATTTTGTTGCTTGGTGCATTGGTTTAAATCTCCATTGTGAGGTTCTGAAGCATAAAAAATCTGATTGTAGGGTTTACAGGTGGTGCTACCACGTATTGTCACTTCTCAGTTCTTATCTTCTTGAAACAAAGATTTCCATCTCTTGATGGAATATGAGCACAAAGAGTTTATTTAGTATTATGGAGGTAGCCTCATATGGATCAACTGCCTTCCAAAGAGGAAACAGCCTGAGGCTTATTACCAGGTGAGTTTTCATATCTGTTCTGTGAACATATCTTGTCATGTATTACATATTTGCTGAAGTTACTGTGGCTTTGTGACATGGTCTACTTCATCTGTATTTGTTTTTTCATGTTGGAGAGTTTACATTAATTTCTAAGTGAAACCACAACATGGTGGCATAGGTCTGTAATCCCAAAGGCTTGGGAGGCTGAAGCAGGAAGGATCAAGGCCAGCCTCAGCAATTTACCAAGGCCCAAAGCAACATAGTGAGACATTGTCTCAAAATAATAAGCAACAAAGACTGGGTGTGTGGCTTAGTGATTAAGCCTTCCTGGTTTCTGGCTTAATGATTAAGCCTTCCTGGGTTCAAGTATATATGTATGTATGTATACATACATACAAAATATATACATATACACACACAATTGTATATATATACATAATTTTATATATATATATATATACACACAATTATATATATATATACACAAAAAAAAACAAAATAAAATGCCTTAGTGAGACTTATGAGTATTTAAAACTGTAATGCAAATCACAATGAATTGTAGCTCCTCTCCCCTGCCACTAAAAAAAAATAGTGCCTCAATGCTCTTCATGTATTTTTAAGTTGCAAAATTCCATTAAGCTGGGTACACTTGTTTTTTGAGTTTAAAAAGGTAGTACCTGTCAGTGAAGGAAGTGGTTTTAGGGGTGGAATTTACATCACTTGAAGGGAAGTGATTTTGCATACTCAAGGTGAGGTGAGTCCTATTGTGCCTTCCTTCACCCCTCCCTGCCATCCTGGTTCATGTCTACCTACCTGCCTGCTCTAAGAGTGGAGCCCTTAGAAGATGATTAGGACTAGATGAGATTAAATGAGGTCATCAGGGTGGAGCCCCATGATTGAAGACTGGTGGCTTCTTAGGAAATGAGATAGACCCCAGGTTCCCCAGAGGATATCAACATTCTCCCTGTTTCTCTCCATTTGGTCCAATCTCAGGACCTTGTCAAAAAGAAGGCTATTACCAGATATGGCTCCTCTACTGTGGATCTTCACAATTGCTGTGAGCCAAAAACATCTTCTTTTGTATAACTTAGTCCATCTCTGGCACTGAGCAATAGAAAATAGACTAATACAAATGGAATCAAAAATAGGGAGATGAAAAACTGAACTTGAAATAGTGCAAAATTTTCTTCACATTGACACTGCAACTTCTATTCAAGTTACCTACTTGCTAATATAGTCAACCTATTACAGTATCAGCAATGGGATTTCTGACTTGTATTTTGTAAGGAGAAAATGTTTATTTCAAAACCAATAGTCTCAGTCCCCTTAGTGATTAAGAGTGTGAAAGACTATTTGTCTTTGGTAGTGGCTAAATTAATTTAATTAATTTCACATTTGTCCTTTAGGAAGTTTTAAAATAAAAACCAACAACCCATTGCAATTTCAATATTTCCTAATAATCCACTGCCTGATTTATTATGTCATTAGAATCTCATGGGATATTTACTGCAAAGTAAGGGAGACCATTTATATGTTAAGAACCCATTTTTGGCAAACATAAAAGCCATGAGATTTACATTACTATGTACAAGGCCATTTATGGTAAGAGTCAATTTAAAATTGCAACAATACCATTAGCAGTAAACAAGCAAACTATGCCTATTGTTAGTCTTTAAACCTATTGCCATTGGAAATATTCTTCAGTCTCTAATCCCCAAGTGCATCAAACTAAATATTTATTCTATTATTTTAAAAAAATAATTGCTAGACTTAATGTTTAGTACAGATTTAGATATGTAGAATAATTAAGCAGATGATACATTTGGCCCTCAATGTGCATTTGAGCATCCACAGCTCAAAACAATTTAGAAAAAGATTATGTCTATACTGAAGATGTGCATTTTTTTCTTATCATTACCTAAACAATACTTTGCAACAACTACTTAGATAGCATTTGTATTGTACTAGGTATTATAAATAATCTAGAGATGATTTAAAGTATAAAGAAAGATTTGCATAGGTTATATGCAAATATTGCACCATTTTATGTAACAGATTATGTCTCTGCAGATTTTTGTATTGAGGAGGATCTTGGGACCAATCAACCATGGATAAAAAGGGACAACTTATTTATAGAATTTTATGTAACTCCCCAACTCCCCACTTGACTGCTTGCACTTTCCTCTATTTATTAATTACATCTTTTACTGATGTGGTGGTACATTTGTTAAAGTCAATAAACAAATGTGTATGCATTAATTATAATTCAGAGTTTAAATTTAACTTCCTGGGTCATGCAGCTGTGTAATTTTTGACCAATGCATAAAGATATTCATTCACCATTATATGTGTGGGTATATATATATATATATATATATATATATATATATATATATATCTGTGTGTGTGTGTGTGTGTGTGTAACACACATATATGGAGTTGAGTAGCTCTACATTGATAAATACATACAAAATAAGAACTAGATATGCATTTAATTCTAAAGAATAGTTACCCCCACATTGCTCACATACCAGTCTCTTTATGCTCTATATTATGCTTCTATAGCAAATATAAATGATCAGGTACATATATGTATAAGAATGTAAATTTTCCAGAGTTAAAGGATTGCACAAAGATTTTTGACTTCTCAGGTGGGTAAAGATTATGCTCATTGGTGATTATCTCCCTAGCTCCCTCATTCTCTTCCCGCTTTCTCCCATCTCCAACCTCTGCCCTCTCCCTTAATCCTCCTATATATCTATGGTTCCCCTACACAAATGTGTTGCTATGCCCTTGCTAGGTACAGTACACGAGTTTGACTACCTTTCCCCTAAGACTGGGTTAGACCTAGCCTCCACAAATGAGGAAAAAATATCCTTGACTATCTGGGCTTGGTTAACTTTGCTCAGCTTAATTTCTTCCATTGCCATCCATTTATCCTCAGGGGCTGCTGCAATATCATTGTTTCTGATATCCAAGTAGAACTCCATTGTGTGTGTGTGTGTGTGTGTGTGTGTGTGTGTGTGTATATATATATATATATATATATATATATATATATAATCAGACATTTCAGATCCATTTTTCCAGTTAGGGTAATAGGGTCATCTGTGTTGATTGCATAATTTAGCTATTATAAATTGAGTTCCTAAGAATATTGACTTTGCTATGTCGCTGTAATGTGCTAATTCTAACTCCACTGGAAAAATACCCAGCTGGTTCATACAGTGGCTCTGTCCCTAATTTCTTGAGGTGTCTCCCCAATGCTTTCCAGAGTGTCTGTACCAGTTTGCAGTTCCACCAACAGTGTGCTAGTGTTCCTATCTCTCCACAACCAATTCAACAATTGTTACTGTTTGTATTCTTCATCTTTGCCAGTCTTAATAGAGTGAAATAAAATCTTAATGTAGTTTTGATTTGCATTTTTCTAATTACTAGTGATTTAGAGCACTTTCTCATGTATTCATTGGCTTGTTTAATATCCTCTGTTGAGAAGTTTCAGTTTAGCTCTATGTTCCATTTATTGTTTAGAATGTTTGTGTATTTGATATTAAGTATTTTAGTCCTTTGTACATTTTGGAGATTAGTCCTCTGTCAAAGGAATCACAGGCCATGATTACCTCCCATTGTGTGAGTTCTCTCTTGACAGTTTAGATCAATTTCTTGGCTGAGCAAAAGCTTTAAAATTTAATGACATCCCATTCATTAATTCCTGCTTTTAATTCTTTTGCTTTGGGAGTCTTGTTGAGGAAGTCATTGCCAACTCCCATATGCACTAGTGATGCTCCAAATTTTTCTTCTAGCAGTTGTACGGTAGTTAATTTAACTCCTAATTCCTTGATCCAATTTTGATTTGGTTTTTATGCAAGATAAGACAAAACGATCTAATTTCAATTTCCTACATATGGCTGTTCAAATAGACCAGAACCATTTGTTGAATAAGCTATCTGTCCTTCATGTTATAATTTAGCCCCCTTTATCAAAGATCAGATGTTTGTGGATTTGTCTCAGAGTTATCTATTCTATTCCATTGGTCTTCATTCTTATTTTGATACGAGTACCATACTGTTTTTAATACTACAGCTTTATAGTATAATGGTAGAAATGGTATTGAGAAGTCACCTGTTTCATCTTTCTTGCTTAGTAAAATTTTGGCTATTCTGGGTATTTTGTTGTTCCAAATGAATTTAAGAATTGCTTTTTCTAGTGTGGAGAATTCTCAAAAAACTAGGGATGAGCCCACTATAAGATCCTGCTATTTCACTCCTGGGTATTTTTCTTGGGGATTTAGAATCAGCTCATTATAGTGACACAGCAATATCTATGTTCATAGCAGTTCAATTTACTATTGCTAGACTATGGAAACAACCCAGATGTCCCTTACTGGATGAATGGATCCAAAAACTGTGGTACATTTATACCATGGAACTCTACACAGCAATTAGAAACAATGATATTGCAGCCTTTGAAGGTAAATGGATGGCTATGGAAGAAATTATGCTGAGTAAAATCAGCTTAACCCAGAGAACCAAGGGTAGAATATCTCCACTCATCTGTGGAGGCTGGAACTAGACCCTGGCCATTGAGAGAGGTGGACTAGTATCATGTGTTAAATCCAGATAAGGTGTAATGTTATACAGCATAATATATTTTTAGAGATATTGTGGGAAGGGGAAGAAAGGGAAAAGGGTGGGTAATTGGGTGGGCACTCCTGGGGGTAATTGTAATATCCAGAATCTATACACATTTTATATTATTTTGTTAAAAACTTGTATGGTTGTTCTATAATAAATCTCTCAATTAAAAAAATAATTGCTTTTTCTATATTTGTAAAGAATAAAATTGATATCTTGATGGATATTGCATTAAATCTGTATAGCACTTTTTTTGGATTTTTTTTCACATTTATTAGAAGTATATAGCGATACAGGATACAGATGAGGGGGAAACATCGTCAAAACAGTAGCAATCAATGTGTATAAACTTTGTTAACCAGGGGTAATGCTAATGCATAGATAAACTACTATGGGTTTCATCTATTGCAGGTTCCCCCAGAAGAACTCATGTGTTAAATGGGTTAATAGCCTTATGCTT
>PVKS010053094.1:0-10522 GCA_004027875.1 Aplodontia rufa
CTTAGGGCCTGAGGTGAGGCAGAACATCACACCAGAAGAGTGGGATGGAGGAAAGCAACTGGGAATATTTCACGAGGAAGGAGAGAGAGAGAGAGTGAGAGAGAGTCTCTCCATACTACAGACAAATACATGACCCCAAAGCCATGCTTCCATTGACCCACCTCCTCCAGCCACACCCTACCTGCCTATAGTTATCATCCAGTTAATATCTGTAGGGATTAATTCACTGATTGAGTTAAGGTTCTCATAACCCAATTGTTTCTAAATGTAATCACTACTAAATTTTCTTGCTTTGTCTCTCTCATGAGCTTTTGGGTGGATATCTAATATTTAAAGCATAACACATAGCAAACAGAACATGGTTGGCCTAGGTATAGATGGAGGTACATGCAACTGAACTGAGGTTTACTAATTTTTCCAACAAAGAACACCCAGTATAACCTGTCAGGTTGTTTGCTGACAAATATAGGAAAGCACCCCGATAGAACAGTGGACAGTAGTCTTCATAGAATTTGAATTTCTTTCCTAGTTCTCCCGTTAATATCTCAAAGTGATCTGTGATGAAATTTCAACATGGTAGACAAATACCTCTAAGAACTATGCTGCAATTTTGGGATGAATGATAGTCACTGACTTTTAGCTAGAATCTAAATCCCAGTTATAGTAAAAGAAAATTTTGTTTCTTGATCATTATTTTTTTCTGTTCTTCTGAGTTCACTTTATACTTTGAAAGATACAAGGCAGCTTTGAGTACAGCTTAGAACTCTAAAGGATGAGTAGAATGACCTAGGTGGAGGTTTCACAAGGTGGACTCACATGGAGATAGGTCCTACAGCAAAGAGTGCAATTTAACTTCCCAGAAGTTGGACTTTATTCTAATCAAACCTAGTCCTGGTGCTGCTGCTGGGACAACAGATAATATGCCAACCTCTTTTAGCCAATTATTGTTTTGAGGTCCTTGTGATTATAGATGTAAGATCCTGGCTTGCAACAGCCACTACTAATTGTACCTCACAGATGTGCCCAGGAATGAAGCAAAAGCTTGGCATTCTTGTAATCTGCAACATTAAAGCTTGTCCCCAAACTCTTTGTTTAGGAGGGAACAATTATTTTCTTTCATAATAAGTTGTGTGTAAATTCTGGCATGCCATTTTTAAATTCTCCATCTCAAAGAGGAAGAGGAGGATCAACCTGAAAAGCAGAAAGGGACATTATTTATTTAACCTATATAAATCATTATGAGGTGAAAAGAAGTCTTCACTCTCTAAAGGGAAGTTGACATGTGGCTAATGGATGGCACAGTGGCCTGTGTGAATGTCAAGACATCATTCTGGTATTACAGCCTTTTTAATCCACCTTTTGCATTTATCATGTCTTTAGAGATTTATAGTCTCTGAATTTCAGATTTGGGAAGTTTAGTGGCTATGACTATGAATAAAATACACTGGCATACTAGTTATTAATGTCTTGTGCTATTCTGGCACTTGCGTGGGGGTCTAGCTGAATTTAGATGATAACACAGTCATTCTGTACCACTTCTATTTAAAACTCTTTATCATGACTTTTAAAAATAAGTGCTCAGGTTTGTTTGGATACCTGCTCCAGTATTTTAGTAAGTCCCTTCCTGTTCTCAGTGATCTGAAAGATTGCAGTGTGTAATGAGAAATGTTCACTTTTGAGGGGAGAAAAAGCTTTTTATTTAAAATGTTAAGAAACTGAAATTGTTGGAGATGAGGGAACAGATTACTATGACGTGAAATAAAATGCAGTAAGGTGCATTAAGTCAATTTTAATATACAGCAGATGGAGACATGCAAATTCTAAATGATTTTAGGTGCACAGCCTAAAACATAATATACTCATAGTTTTCCAAGTAAGATTAAAGTTTTATAATATTTCTTTAAAAGCATTATGGATGCAAACTGATTTAGATTCTGGTGCTATCACAAGGATAGTTTCAAATTTTTAATTTATTTTTACATTTTGTCAGTTATGAATTGCATATTTAAATTTCTGTGTATTTAATTCCCATTCTAAAAACTTTCATTTTGCAAAAATAAATATATAATCATAACATTATAAGATAAATATGGAAGTATATGCAAATTTCTTGCACATTTGGAAATATGACATATTCGTTAATAGATTTTGGAAATGTGATATAATAAAAACTTCCTAAAATGCTATTTCTTCATGCATTTTTATAACTTGAACTTTCTAACTTTTGTAGCTGAAAGTAGCAGTTAAAGAAAATAAAATCTAAAGGAATTCACAAAAGTTCATGAAAATATTGATTTATGTTATTTTTTGCATTTAGAGTGAAAGCTATTCATCACTGAGTTAAGTAACTTTAGTTCTATGACTTTGCATATTGTTTTTGCATATTGGTCTTTTGCTGCTTAATATCTCTATCACTCTTGAGCAATTTCTGAATAGACTTTCAATCAGTATTTGGAATAATCTTTATTTTATTAAGAAAAACTGAAATAATCAGAGTAAATCAATTTCTATTGAACTAGTGCTTTATTTTAGAATTGAATAGAGTTCAGAAATGCTGCTCTAGGAAGCAGCCAAACTGTAGACTTTGAAAAAAATGACAAAATTCTCATGTGCTTTTAAATATTTCAGAATCTCCTATTGTACTGGATTTTGTTTATAAACTCAGTCTCATATATTTTTTGATGCAAGCCTGGGGTTCTTCAAACTTCATTTTTTTTTCTTTGGCAGCTGTTCTGCAAAGCAGAGAAGTGGTGAAAAATGGGAAGTCTTGAAGAAGAAGGAACTTGATCCTTTTTTTTTTTAAAGAGAGAGGGAGAGTGAGAGAGACAGAGAAAGAGAGAAACAACTTTATTGAGTTTTTCACATGGCCTTAGTTGCTCCAACACTTAGTTGTGTACGTGATGCTTGAACCGGTTTGAACCCGGGTCCTCGTGCTTGCCAGGCAAGCGCCGAAACCACTGAGCCACCGCTCCAGCCCTTATAGGTACTCTTTTAAGTGTGTTGCCTACCTTATTTCATTTTAACTTTGTAGGTAGTGTATTAATATCACTTTTTTCAAAGAAAGTTAATATATATATATGAAATGATTTAAAGAAAATCCATAGTAATTAACTAAGGCCTTATTGAAACCCAAGGTTTTCTTGAATAGTTATTGTTTGTTTTTCAAACTGCAAAGTCTGTGGTTTTGAAAATTATTTTTAAACTTATTTTCTAAGTACAAGTCTGAGAATAATTGTGTGTTTATTCTACTATTTGTTACCTCATTCCAGTATATGATCAGCTTATCTGATATAATGCTCTAATTCTAGTTCCATTTATTTAATTCAGATTTGTTTTTAGCATCCTTCTTTTAGCATCCTTCTGAACTCTCAAAGCCTTCTTCTTATTTTCCAAGGTGGAAACTTCTGTAACATTCTAAAGAAACTTCTTTTGCTTATATCGCTAAATTCAGAGAAGGTGGAATGGTCATTTGTATTTAGCAGACTGTGCAATCCAACCTAAGAGCTACCCTGGGGTCACCCATTCATTTTTGGAGTACAGGGACTCTATTAGACCAAACTGTGGGCACAAAACTAGGTTTTATTATTTTATTTAAAGTTGATTAATTTCTGTATTGATTAAATAGATTGTATCAATTAAAAATCAGTTGAATACCTATGAATGTAGAGTATGCTGGGAATTATGAATGAAACAGCAGGAAAAGAAGTAGTCATGGATTCAAGGAGCTAGCATTCTGTTCACAAGACAATGCCAAGCTGATTTTCTCTTAGAGATGCAAGTGAATGATATAACTTGTCAGTAAGGTTATTTTCCTCTTATCTGCAAAATTATATTGTTACATTTATTTTTCTTTGAGGAAAACAGATTTGCTACTATGAATAATCATCACAAGGGAATGCAAATGGGAACTGCAATGTCCATATCCTATAGTTTCAAGCCAAGATTGGAGAGAAGCATGTTGTATTTTTTTTCCTCTAGAGTAATGACAGTCATTAGAAGAGTAATACCGTTAAGTTTACATGGGTAGCTGTGTTATCTATGGTCTACCCTAAGATTTGGGTATTTCAGATTAGAAAGAAATTTAAAGAATTGCTCATATCCTTTGTACTTGGTTGCTTTTGTGTCTTTCTGGCAAATGTGAATGTGTATCTGCATGTACCAAAGTGCAACTGTCTGTCTCAACACAGCCTTAGCTGGAAACATTAAGCAGCCCAGGCAACTGTTTTGAATGTGCTTACACACAAGTAAAAGCAATTTCAGTTTCTATTCTCATTGTCTATGAGATCAAGATTTTTAGATTCAATTTATGAATGATATCGGCATGCATTTTGACTGTATTTAATATTACTTATATAAAGTTACTTTATTCTCTTTGCTACCCAGGTATTCTCTACTCCCTTTCTTTAGAAATCTAGTTATCCTTTCAGGTCTGGATCAGATGCAATGGATCAGATGCAATGTCTTTCTCAGTTTCCTCAATCATCTAGGACTTGCTTTCTTTTTTGTTTGAACTGCTAAATGTATTATTTCAACACATCTTTTAGCTATTATTATCCTTCTCATTTTCATCTTTGTTAACATTATTTGTTCTTTACCTTTCCTATGATATTGCAAAAGTGTTCTCAGCCAGGGATTCCATTTAGCCAACTATTTCATCTACAAACAGCAAAACCAGTGCTTTGCATAAAGAAATCATTCAAAATGCTTCATGGAATGAATGAAAATCAATTCATTTTTCGTTTTCGTAACAGTGTAAGACTTAGTTTAGAAATTGATGTCAAACCTTCCTTTGTATGTGCATTTAAATAAGTGGGTGTATCTTTTCCTCGACTTTCTCCTTGGGAGGTGCATCCATGGCCATCACAATTAGGGCAACAAAGGCGACCACAGCAGCAGGTTTCCTATGTTTAACATTGCAGGCAGCAGGTTCAATATTTGGCAACAAGCAGACTCCAGTAGAGCTTGGAGTGGTGCTACTGCGCTGCTGAAACAGATTACCCATCAAAGCATCTTCCTCTTTTTTTCCACTTGGCTTTTGTCAGCAATTGGCAAGGCTCCACACAGTAAGAACATGCTAAAAGAAGAGGGAAAGTAATGAGAAATAATTAGAGGTGGCTTGTTGCCAACATATGTCTACATTTGAGGCAAGGAGAAGCTGTTGACAGTATTAGGAAAGCAACTCCATGCCCAAAATCTAAATGAATATTGCCGGGGAGGGTCAACAAGACAATACAGTAAGATCATAAATGTTCTCTGAATTACCATTTACTAATGACTGGAGCATATTTTCTAGAAGCCATAATAAAGTGGGTTGGGAGCTGAAGAATTGACATATGGAACTGAGAACCATGAACTCCCTCCTTCTTTCCCTCTGACAATTCCCTCATTAATGCACAGCCAGGAAACCTGGAAAATGTGCTTTTACTGAGTTGGAGAGAGATGACAGCACTGTCAGCTGCTGGGCTTTTGTTCCTTTGTTCACCCATAGTGAAATGATGGAAGGGAAGTGAGTACAAGGCTGCTTTTCTCCCCAAGCCCAATGGTCTAAAGGACTTATTGGACATCTGCTTGCCTATTGTTGGGTTTGAAAGATTTCTTCTCATGTTTGAAAGCAGAAACACATTAGAATACCGTGTCAGGTATCAAGGATATTAGATGATTAGCCAGTTGCTTCTGTAGGTAAAAGATAACTCGCAATGAATGAGAAATCAGGAAAAACATCAAACACTGCTTGAACTCAGGAGAGTTTTGTTTACTAAATAAGATTTCCCACAACTGAAGATGCCCTGTCATGCGTGGGAACTGGAGTGGAAATCCAAGGTGTGTTTCAGGAATTTAGGAGTTAACTGAATTTTAGTGAGCGAACTGATACCCCGTAAACTATAGGAATAAAATATTTGTAGTATATCAACTGTGTCACAAATTGGTCATGGAATCTTCAAGCATGGGTGAATATTGTGACTCACGTTGTTTTATTTCGCCATTTTTTACTCTCTTGATCTGAAAAGAAAAGACATTGTGCATGATGTTTTAAAATGTCTGTCTCAGCAAGGTATAATCTATGATCATCTCTTTAGGGAGATTAAAAGTGATATAGTTGAAAATACGTTTCCTCTTGTAGGTATCTTCACATACAATTTTGCCATTGTAAATACTAAGGAAAACAAAGAAAAACAGCCTATGCAGTGCTCTATTTCTTCTTTGCTCTGGATCTCTGAGTAGGTAGTCTTCCTTAGAGCAGAAAAATTCAATGGTGATTTCTTTCCATAATGTCACTACCTGGGTCATCAACACAATCAAAACCGGTTTGTAATTAGCATCTCAAATGGTCTGAGAAATGAAGGCAGCAGGTAAATGAGAGTGACTCCTAAGGGACTTCCCATTCCCCCTAGTGATTTGCCTTCCTAATCAGTTCCCAAATATTTAAGCAGATATAAATTATTTCATAACGTACTTCCACCATATCAGTGGTGGCACATTATAGGCCAGGTGTAACAAATAATTTGAACCCACAGAAAGCCTATCTGTACAGGCACAGGTGAACACACCACATACACACACACACATACGCACGTGCATGCACACACAGTCTTTATATACCCATCAACTTTGAGATCTGAATAGGAAGAAGGAACAATGCAAATACAGATGGAGAAGCTTTACCATTGTTTATTTATTTATTTTTTAGCTTAAATTTGAAAAGCTTGAAGCAATGAAGCATGTAAGGCTCCCTGATGGGGACATAATGAGGGAGATAAAAAATTAAAATATAAAAACAGCAGGTGAAAATATGGACAAATAATGCAAGTAAATTTTTTGGCTTTTTTAGTTCTGTTTCTTTTTTGCCTGTAGCTAAATGCTCCTCTTACCTCCCAAGCACACACTTTACTTTTTGAATGTCATTCTTATTTGAATAAGTCCATTACCATGGTTGATTAACTAAATATCAGAATATCCTGGAAAACGTTGCCTATCTGCTTCTGATTATTTCACCAAACACTGGTGAAATTTTCATTTCAAGGATTGCTTTACCAGGAAAGGAATGGCAAGGGAAGGAAATGGAAGGATAAAGATAGGTCAGAGGTTAGTCAAAGTGTCCAGAGACCCAAATGAATAATGGCAGAAATAAAATTCCCAATTCCAGGACAAAATTGGATATTAAAAGTTATTCCTCAAAAATTTCTTGAAATCCACTATTGTCTACTAGTAAACCAATATGCAGAAGCACAGAGCTCATTTATTGAACAATTTTTTTTCTACATAAACCCATTTAAATCCCATTTTAAACCAAAGAATTATTTATTTTTATTTTATCTTAATTTACTTTTTCCCTTTAAATCTTTGTATTCTATTATTTTCATGTGTGACAGGTATTTTGTGACGTCTTTTATATTTATCATCTCATTAACTGAACTTATATAACTACTTTTGTACAGATGAAAAGCCTTGAGGCCTAGAAAGGTAATGTCCTGGTTAATGTTATCCAGCTGAAGAGAGAAGGAGAGAGAAAATGAGAGAATCAATTTTATTTTATCATCTGGTCTTTGTTTCTCCGACATTTAGTTGTGTATGTGGTGCTGGGTTTGAACCTGGGTCCTTACACATGCTAGGCAAGTGAGTGACACTACTCCTGCCCCCATCTCAAACATTTTTAAGTATATAACTTACACTGATATATTCCCATTATTTTGCAACCAACTTCCAGAATATTTTCATCTTCCAAAATGGACCGTTTACAAACAATAAACTCATTTCCCCCTCTTTCTCCAGCCCCTGATTACCATTATTCTTTCTGTTTCTATGAGTTTGACTCTTTTTGATACCTCAAATAAATTAAGTCTTACAATATTTATCTCTTGGTGACTGAATTACTTCACTTAATGTCCTTCATTCTTATTCATGTTGTAATGTATAACAGGATCTCCTTTTATAAGACTGAAAGATATTCCATTATATGTGTGCATCATAATTTATTTATCCATTCATATGTCAATGGACATTTTTGGTTTTTCCATTTCCTGACTATAATGGATGCACAAATATATCTTGGAGTTTTTGTTTTCAATTCTTTTAGATATACACCCAGCAGTGTATCATATGTTAATTCTATTTTTAATTTTTGAGGAACCTCAGTGCTGTTTTTCATAATAACTGTGCAATTTTACAATTCCCTTAAAAGTGCATGAGAATATCTATTTCTTAAGATGCTTACCAACACTTGTGAAATTGATTTTTAGGTAGTAGAAACTCTAATGTTTGTTCATTTTGTTTATTTAATGTGTGTGTTGTGGTTTTGCTTAGCATTTCTCTGATGATTAGAGTTATTGATTAACTTTTCATATACTTAAAGCTGATGTACTCAATCTTGAACTCAGGCAACTGGATGCCAAAGCATATATTTGGGAAGTAAACTATGGTCTCTGAATGATTCATTTCTTTGCTATTTCTATAAATTGTTTATTTTACTGGAATATTTTAAGCATATACTTCCTAACTTTGTATCACATCTTTTTAGAATATTTTATTGATTGATTATTATCAATAAATTTCATTTTAATTTTGTAACTGAATAGCTAAACCAATAATTTAAAATTTTCAGTGCTTATTGGTTGTTAGGGATCTAGGATCAGTTATAGGTTTCTTTTTTCCCTTGAACTCAAAAATATAAACTTACTGAAAAAATATAACTTTATATATCTTTTTGGTTGGGGCTTATACTTTTTCATTTCTCTTTGTTATTGCTTACATTATACAGACCTCAACTACAAAGGATAAATGCAACTATAATAAGGTTATACAGAGAATGAATTAACCACGTAAACTCAGATTCTTCATTGCCTGTGAAGAAATAATATCTTCAAACTAAATATTCAATCCATAGATTATGCTTTTATATACAGGATCACTTCTGATCCTACTAGTCAGGTAAAATACTCCTCAAGATTTGTGATATTCATCACAAATCTGTTTACCTCTCCTGTCAGTAAATATACATTTGAATAAATCTTACATAAATAAGTAAAACAAGTAGAAGTAAATGAAAAAATCTTGTTTTAATTAAACACCACACTAAATGTTCTGGAAATATTTAATAAAAGTAAACTACTAAAAAGAAAAATAAAATTTGATTTTAAAAATACTGACTAAATTGGAAAAATTTAAAAGTCTTAAAATGTTTATATATAGGAAAAATCAAATTTTAAAATTACATGACTTTTCAGGTAATTTAATTTTTTATCCTACTTCATAGAAATCAAAATGCAAAATATGTATTATATTTTGGGGGTATAATCTATAAATGAAGAATACATAAAGTCTTTAATAACCTGTGTCTCAAAGCCAGAGGAAAACATTGAGCTCTACCTCAAAATAATACCTAATGAGTATAATATATGTGTTATTTAAAAGAAAATAAGGCATATATGAATCAAGTTTGATTCTTGATCATACTTTTTAGTTCATCAACAGACAAATAATTTCACTGCTTGTTTTAGATAAAAATGAAATGCATTTAAAAATAATTCTTAATAGTTGATAGTTTTCTTAATCTTCTTGTGCTTATATCTCTTTTTGTCTTTCTATTTCTCTATATGTGTTTAGATGTCTAATTATAGATATAGATATAATACTTTCATCTACATATATATGTATGTCATATATATGAAAAATATACTCAGCCCTTCTATGCTATTGCAATTTGACTGTTTTGCTTAGGAGAAAAACTGCATAAGTGACTATTCATTCTTATTACAGTTAATGCATAAACTGCAAAGTTTCTATTAACACAAAATTAAGTTAAAGGAAGCAATCTGGCACTAGAAATAATGTATTCAAAATTACATACTGCAGATGAGTCAATTCTGGTATTATATTAATTAGTTTTAAAAGTATCTGGAACAATTTGGAACTTAATAGGAGTTACAGAATTAGCAAAGATTAATTGAATGTGATTTATAATGAATATTGGTGCCCACTTATCATGTTACATTTTTTCTTCCAATGAAGTTTTAATTTTCAACTTTCTGTTCTGAAGAAAATGGTATAAATGTACTCCATGGGGCTATTTTAAAAATTAAATAATAGTATGCTGGTGGATAATGTGCTAGACCTATTATTTTATTCCAATTTAAGATCATAATACACAAGACGTACCTTCATAGACAGTCATGTCAAACTATCAGTTATAACAAAATCCTCAACAACATACTGTACTTCCTTATTCCTCCAAATACACTTCATTGAAGATCCTATCTCATGAGCATCTGCATATAAATGAATACACACAGAGAGTTAAGGTAAGTTAAAGAAATATTCAATTTATATTTGTGTTTTGTCTTTAAAGCTTAAACAGACCTCACATTTTATTCCCCTTATCATGAAAAATTGGATAAACTCTAGATTTTTGTAAGTTTCCTCCTGGGGTTCTAAAAATCAACCATTTGCATTTTGAAGTGTCTTTGAAAGTCTGTGAGCACAACAATAGAAATAGCTGAATTTCTTTGAACCCCCTGTTTACTTTTGT
>PVKS010053095.1:0-10520 GCA_004027875.1 Aplodontia rufa
AAGGAAAAGAAAAAGAAAAAATATTAACCAAAAACCCACAGTAATGTTAAAAATTTAAAAATATTATTTTCCAGCCCCATTCCAGTTTAAAAAAATTAAAAAAATAATAAAAGAAAAAAATAAAATGAAAAAGAAACCCCTCAAAACTAGTTGGTACAGTTCTGAGATTTTCTGGCCCTTAGATCAGGAGGTATGTATCATGGGGTGGTGCGATCAAATCCAACATCAAGCTGGGGATTCTTCAGAGTTGAGCTTGTTTGGGGAGAAGCAGATTGGTTGAGTCCGGTGGGCTGAATTTTCTTAGAGGATCTCCTCAAAATTTTCTGTTGCAAAGGGGTATTCAGCTCTCCCTGGGCTATAATCCTGAGATGGTTTCTTTCTGTCTGTCCACACTCTCAATATTTCTTGGACCTGGGGCTCAGCAGTTGTAGACATTCGAGTTGATCCTATTGTAGATGTGTGTGTCTCTGGCTGATCCAAGGAGAGTGGCTAGCCTGAGACTCGCTTTCTCAGGATCACTGGTGACTCACTCTGCATGTCTTGTGATCTTCCGGAGTCCCAAGAGCTGCTCTGGGGGGTTAACTGAAACCTTCAGAAAATGGACCAGATCGTGCCAGTGCTTGTGTGATTCTCCGTTGCAAGCACTGGGAGGCGCCCTGCTAGAGAGGTCCAGGCCTACGCAGCCTTGGCTATGCAAGGAGCTCAGATGCTAAGGTGAAGCCCGAGCTGCCCCATATATTCAAAACTTCCTGAGGCAGATTTCAAGTCCCTGCTGTAGCAAGCTCTGTTCACAGGCTCCTCCTATTTGGGTGGGAAAGGGGGTGGACCAAAGGGCAAAAGGTCGCCAATCGAGAGGTTTGGGAGCTGGAGAGGTGAATTGCAGTTTGCTACAGCCCCCAGGGCAGGTGGCCAGTTGGTGGGGGGGCAGTAACTTCTGTTTCTGGTCACAGGGACAGAGGCCCCGTATCGTAATGCTGCTGGGCGACCCACTCCGCCCTCAGGGACGTGTCACAATGGCTGCTGGCCACTGCACAAACAGCTATGAGTTTGCTAATGTGAGCAATTAATTCCCAGTGCTTTATGTAAGATTAGGTAGATTACGAACAGTCAGATCAGGGAGTTCGCAGCCAGCCTGGTTAGGGTACGTGGTTAGGAAGCTCGCTCCCTTGCTCCGTTTTAGATTCTGGTTTTCTGCCCATGGCGGCTGAGACCCCAAGAGCTTTTTTTGCTGAGCAGCCAGCCCCGCCCTTAGGGCAATGTCACAATCGGGCGCTGGCTGCGGCCACTCGCAGGAACAGCTGTAAGTTCGCTAATGTGAGCAATTAATTCCCGAGCTTAATTCCAAGTTCATGGAAATGAAGAGCAGTCAGATCAGGGAGTTTGAGGCCCGATTAGGGTATTTGATTAAGAGACTTGCTCCATTTCTTCCCTTTCGGGGAAGCTCCCCTCCCCCCGGGTGTGGTGCCGGTCACACGGGCGCCACAGACTTCCTCCTTTATTTTCGTTCGCCCATACTGGGAGCTTCGTCCTACCTTGGGAATCTGCGTGCAGTCCTGCAGTGTGAGGTGACTCTCAGGAGCATCTCAGAGTCACTGCTGCTGGGGAGGCCGCCATCTTCTGTCTCCTCCCAGCACATTTTTTTTTTGAGACAGGGTCTTGCTAAGTTGCTTAGGGCCTCATTAAGGCTGACTTTGAACTTATGATCCTCCTGCCTTAGCCTCCTGAGCTACTGGAATTACAGTCATGCATCACCACACTTGGCTCATTACAGCTCTTTTTAACAACTCTTCCAGAATGTTCTTCCTTCACTGCTTTGTCTGATTGCCACATTGGTTTGCCTAGGCCTCAGGTAGGGTCTAGAACTCCATTTTGTCTTACTGGGGCTTCATTTTATAGCACTCACCTCACATTACCATTTTACACTCATTTATGTGGTGGTTTAATTCTTTTTCTTCCATAGAAAGAGAGTGGGATTGAGCATTCTACCACTGACCTATGCCTCCAACCCTTTCAGACAGGGTCTCACTTAAGTTGCAGAGGCTGGCCTCAACCATGGGATCCTCCTTCCTCAGCCTCCTAAATGGCCAGGGTTACACATATGCATGCTGAACCTGGCTTCAGAATTGTAACTTCTTTTTTTTTTTTTAAGAGAGAAGGACAGTGAGAGAGAGAGACAGATACAGAGAGAATCAATTTTTATTGAGTTTTTCACATGGCTTTCATTGCTCCAACACTTAGTTGTGTACGTGGGTGCTGGGGTTTGAACTCTTGTACTTGCACATGCCAGGCGAGCACCGTAACCACTGAGCCACTGCTCCAGCCCCAAGAATTGTAAATTCTTTGACTCAGAGGACCATGTTGTCCTTTGTTTAAGAGAAGACCAGTCAGAGAGAAAGAGTGAATCAATTTAATTTAGTTTTTTATTGCTCCAACACTTCGTTGTGTATGTGGTGCTATGGTTCGAACCTGTGTACTCACACATGCCAGGCAAGTGCCATAAAAGCTGAGACACTGCTCCAGCCATGTTGTCTTTTAAAAACAATGTATCCCAGGTCCTAGTTTTTGTCCACAGGTATGACATAGCAGTGATACATTGTATTTGAAATATGACTATTAATACTTAGTGTGTTTTGTGGATTAAATAGAGAGGGCTGGAGAATAAATTTAACTACTAATTATCACATAGTTTGACTAAGAAACTCTAGTATAAGTTGGAAGAATCAAATGAATTTCTGAGATATCCCACTCAAAATTTAGCAATTGCTTCTGTAGTTATTCAATAGAAGTCAAGTTTTTAATTAATAATGTATCACTATGTACACTGTATTGTAGGAATATGTTTGGAGATTAATGAATACTTGGGTAAAAGGTTTTTGAATATAATTTTCTAGCTGTCTCTTTTATTTAAAAGCTGCTCAGAAGAGCAGGAACTATATATTTTTTTTACCTATCATTACCTTATACCTAATACATCTGTGATATTGTAGATGCTCCATAAGGAATCAATGAATGTAGTTTTGTTAAATTTTGACCATTTATACATGTAATGTTTCTACCTGTATTTTCCTTTGTCCAATTAGTTTTTATTCATCTTTTATCTTTCAACCTGGGTATCACCTATTTTGCAAAGTTTTCCCAAATGATCCTCACAAGAATGAGCTACATAAATCTCTGCAAATCCCTCTATGCATATGTCTGTCATGGTGCTACCATGTTGTATGATAAGCATCTGTTTGGATCTCAGTCTTTCCCTGTGCAGTGAGAACTCCTGTAATCTCCTCTGTATCTCTAGGGTTTTTACAGTTCCAGGTACATCACAATTTCTCAAAAATGCTTGTTAAATGTAATAGTTAGCAAATCTTCAGTCTGCAAAGTACCCAGAGCTTGGCATGAATTATGGTACATCATCATTGCTCCAAAATTTCATGATGAATGAAACAACGAATCACTAGATCTTCAGACTTCAAAGGTCATTTCCATCTCATTTTAATTAAAATGTGGATAAATTATCTTTAAAATAAACCCAAAACTATATATTTGTTTTCCTTTTATTTCTGAAAATATAATAAATAGGCAAGATACAAACAGCAAAACAGATACAGATGCCTTTAAAGAATTACATTATTTTTCAAAATGAAAATTACATGCTAGAAATTTATCAAACACTAAAGGTTCTTTTTTTAAAAAAAACTCCCCAAGATTGTTTTTAATAGCATTATTATTATTATTTATATGATGTTAAGGATTGAACCTAGTGCCTCACACATGAGGGATAACTGCTGTGCCACTGAACTACAAATGCAGTCCCCCCAAAATTATTTTTGATAAAAGAGAGATGGTTTCTCAAATGATGGAAACTATCTACATAATATTTAAGATTGAGAGATTAAGAAGTTATTGCAGAACATTGTACTTAACAGTAAATTAAGGATAACTTATCTCCTGAGATAGGAATTGAAATAAGGGTGCCCATCGTACATCAGTTCTATTCAATGTTGAAGTTCTAGTAAGAACAATAAGGCAAGTAAAATAAATGAAAGGCATAAAAATTGAAAAGAGAGAAGCATATCTTTCATTCTCAAATGACACTTGTCTACCTAACAAAAATATAAATACTTTATATGTAAATAAGCTATATTTAGTAAGATTGTTACATACAAAGTCAATTGCTTTCCTGTACACCAGCAATAAACAGAAGGTGAAATTTAAAATACCATTTACAACAGCATCAAGGATGTTAGATACCAATAATAAATGTACTAAAAGATGCAAAAGAGAAAACCTCCTTCTACGAAAGAAATTAAAAGACCTGAATAAATGGAGGACAATCATCTTTATAGGGGCTGGAGAGGTTGCACAGTGGTTATGGCACTTGCCTGGCATGCGCAAGGATGCAGGTTAGAACCCCAGCACCACATACACAACAGAGTGTCAGAGCAAACAAAGCCACATGACAAACTAAATAAAAGTGATTCTCTCTTTCTCTCTCACTGTCTCTATCCCTGTCTTAAATATAAAAGAAAGAAAATCATGTTTACATATTGGGAAGCACAGTATTTTAAGATGCTGATTCTCTTCAAAATGACCAATAGATTTATAGGTCCTACAAGTCTTTTGAACATTGATAAGTAGATTCTAAAATTTATGTGGAAATGAAGAGGGTCAAAACCACCAAGAAAATTTTGAAGAAGCAGAATATATATATATATATATGTATATACATACATATATGTATGTATATATATATGACATAAGAGATCTTCAGATAGTATGAGGAGTTGTTATAAAGCTACAATATTCAATGTGCTCTTATGTTAGCATAAAGATAGACAAATGGAACAAGTTTAAGCCTAAAAATAGACCCACACATGCCACCTGAATTATGAGATGGGTGTTGGTTGCTTTAATACAGTGGGACAAATATGATCATTTTGATAAATGGTGCTACACTGACTGTAGGTCTTTATGAAAAAAATCTTGCCCCATACCTAAACTATATGCAAAAGTCAATTTCACATGGATTGTGAAGCTGCATATGCAAGGTAAAAATAATAAAACATTTTGAAGAGACCACAGGATCTTCATGATCTTGGAGATAGCAAAATGTTTTTTTTAAACATAAAAGCACTCATAAAAATAGACTTCCTTTAGTAGTGTTTATCAAAAGTTACCAAAAAATAGTAAAGTAACAATGTGGGGTATGATATTTGAAAGGTGATAAGCTTTAGTGTGGAAGCACAAATTACTGCTATATTCATATATATATTTTTGGTACCCATGATTGAATCCAGGTGCTCTTAACCACTGAGCCACATCCCCGAACCATTTTTCTTTTTTAATCCTGAGTCTGAGTCTTGCTAAGGTGCTTAGAGCCTCACTTAGTTTCTGTGACTGGCTTTGAACTTGTGATCCTCCTGCCTCAGCCTCCCAAAATGCTGTATTTACAGATGTGCACCACAACACCCAACTAGTTGTGGTTTATATTTTTCCCCTAGTGAGCAAAGTTGTCTCTCTCTGCTTCCTGATTGCTGTATACCAAGCTACTTTCCTCCTGCCTGTCCTTCCAAAATGTTTCTCTGCCTCACTTTGGACCAAGAGCAACGGACTCTGCAATCCATGGATTGACACAACTGACATCCTTAATGCCAAATAAACTTTTCCTCCTCTAAAATTGCTCTTGTTGGAAAGGCACTCAGGATGCCACTGGTAGGACCCCTGTCAGGAGCAGCCCTGCTCAGGACCAACCAGGGGAGGTTACCCGCCTAGAGCAACCCCACCTACCTATGCCCTGTGTTCCTACTGTGGTCTGTTTGACTCCCACTGGAAGGTAGGTCTACATTTTGCTAGATTCAGATATGCAGCCTTGAGCCTGGAACCAAAAGGTAGAGCAACATGAGGACCCAGGCAGAAACAGCATCTGGAAGAAGGTGATCATCAAAGAGTTGGTGCCTGATCTGACCCTTTGAATTACAAGGAAAACCACGTGAAGAACTATCTACCTTCCCCTCAGGAACTCTCAATTCAGTGATCCACAAAAAGCTCTTCAAAATGAAGAATCAAACAAGAAGAGATTCACCTCAAACCCAAAACTCCCCCCAAAAAGAAGCCATGAATAGCAGTTGAGATGAAAACCTTGAAAAATATTATCAATGATCTGATTACTAAAAGGATCAAGGAGCTAAAAGAAGATATAATGAAGGGAATAAGTGAGAAGACTGAAGAGATGAAAAACTCTATTATCAAAGAATTAGACATACTCAAAAAGGAAGTAACAGCTAAAATCTGCAGTCAATGACATGAGAGGAATCATGGAAGAATTTAACAATAGACTAACTTCTATAGAAAACAGAACCTAGGCTCTTGAAAAAGAACTTCTGACAATGAGGAAAGGCTGAGCAAGCTAGAGCACATGGATGACAAAAAAGAAAACCACACAAAACATGAACAGAATTTTAAAAATGCCTGGGATGAAATGAGAAGGAACAGCAAAAGAGGGATACAGGAAGAAATTGAAACACAATGAACATTATCAAGGAAATTGCTAAGTAAAATTTTGCCCATATAAAATAGAGTCAGATATGCTCATTCAGGAAGCTTAGAGGATACCCAATAGGCCTAATCACAGGAGAAGCTCACCAAGACACATCATATTCAAAATATACAACAGGGGAATCAAGGAAAGAATATTGAAAGTAGCAAGGGAGAAATGCCAAATCACATTCACATCTGACTTTTCAGTTCAGACTCTGGAAGTGAGATCATGGAAGGAGATCTTTCAGTGCCTGAAAGAACACAATATGGAGCCAAGAATATTATACCTAGCAAAACTCAAATTCAAATTTGATGGGGATATTAGAACTTTTCATGATAAGAACAAACTTGCAGCATTCATGAACAAAAAGCCAGCATTACAAAGAATTCTCAAAGATAAGAAAGAAGAACAAGATAATATTCCTCAAAACCCACAGAGGAAATTCAGTAAAGGTACATGCTGTCAATAGACAACTGAGACAGCACAGAATTTAGTAATAAAACAAAATGAATATGAACCACGACCACATAACTATTTTAACACTGAATGTGAATGGTCTCAGTGCAGCAATTAAAAGACACAGACTAGCATATTGGATTAAAAAACAAAATCCTACAATATACTGCTTACAGGAGACCTACCTTCAGTCAGTGACATCCAGATTAAGGGTGAAAAGATGGGAAAAAAATCTACCAGGCATACAGCCCAGAAAGCAAACTAGAGTTGCAATTCTCATATTTGACAAAGTGGATCTCAAACATAAGTTAATCAAAAGAGATAAAGAAGGCCACTACATCCTAGTAAAGGGAACAATACAACAGGAAAAAAATAACCTGAGTAAATATATACTCTCTGAACACCAAGACTCCCGACTATGGAAAATATACTCCAAGATATAAAACCACTTGTGGACTTCAACACAATAGTACTAGGAGACTTTAACACTCCTTTATCACCAACAGATCATCAAAGCAAAGAAACAATAAAGAGTTCTCCAGTCTAAACAACACCATAAATCAAACAGACTTAACAGATATCTATAGAATATTCCAACCCCAAATTGGCAGAGTATACCTTCTTCTCAGCAGCACATGGATCTTTCTCTAAAATAGATATTTTAGTTCACAAAGGAAATCTCAGCAAATATAAAAAGGTAGCTATTATTCCATGTATAATATCAGACCACGATGTCATGACCCTAATAATGCAGAAAACGTGGCACAAAATTTCCACACATATATGTGGAAATTGAATAAAACCCTATTAATTGAAGAATGAATCCAAGAAGACATGAGAACAGTAATAAAGGAATTCTTGAAAGATAATAAGAATAAAGACACAGCATATCAAAACCTCTGGGACAGCATGAAAACATTTTTTTTAAACAGAAGGACAGTGTGTGTGAGAGAGAATATTAATTAAGAAATTTGTTAAACAATCAAACATGCTTCTAATAAAAAATATATAAAATCTGAATATTAGAATTATCCCCAAAGAGCCCCGCCCCCAATTATCCACCCTTATACCTCCCCCTCCCTCCTTCCCAATACATCTCTACAAATGCCTTAGGTTGTATGTCCTTACACTTTTCAGGATTTAAAACATGAGAATTGACCGCCTTTCTCAATGGCTGGGGTCTAGCTCTAGCCTCCACAGATGAGTGAAGACATTTGACCCTTGGTTCTCTGGGTTAAGGTGATTTTACTCAGCATAATTTCTTCCATGCCACCCATTTACTTCAAAGGCTGCAATATCATTGTTTCTAATTGCTGAGTAAAACTCCATGGTATATATGTACCACAGTTTTTGGATCCATTCATCCACTGAGGGACATCTGGGTTGTTTCCATAGTCTAGCAATAGTAAATTGAGCTGCTATGAACATCAATTTTGCTGTGTCACTGTAATGTGCTGATTCTAAAAAACTGTTTTTTAAAGAAGGGACAGGGAGAGAGAGACAGAATCAATTTTTAATTTAGTTTTTCACATGCCTTTCATTGCCCTGAGATTTCATCGAGTACGTGGTGCTGGGGTTTGAACTCGCGTACGTGCCCATGCCAGCAAGGTCCATAACTGCTGAGCCACCACTCCAGCCCCTAAATCCCAATTTTTATTGAGTCTTTTCACATGGCTTTTGTTGCTCAGACACTTAATTGTGTATGTGGGTGCTGGGGTGCACCCGTGTACTTGCACATGCAGGGCAAGCGCCATAACCGCCCAGCCACTGCTCCAGTCCATGAAAGCATTCTTAAGGGGAAAATTTATTGCACTGAGCATCCACATTAATACATTTTTAGAAATTTTTGGGGGAAGGGAGGGATAAGTGTGGGTAATTGGGGGGCACTCTTGGGGGTAAATCTAATCTTCAGAATCTATATACATGATATTATTTTGTTAAAAACTTATATGATTGTTCAACAAATAAATTTCTCAATAAAAAATTAAAAAAGAATCAGGAGAGATCCCTAACAAATAAGCTTATGCTCCAACTCAGATCTCTACAAAGGGAATAGTCTAATCCCAAAGCCAGCAGAAGACAGGAAATAATTAAGATCAAATCTGAAATCAATAAATTGAGAACAAAAAACAATAAAAAGATTTGACAAAACAAAGAGCTGGTTCTTTGAAAACATAAATAAAATTGACAGACCCCTAGCTAATCTAACTAAAAGAAGAAGAGAATCAAAGCAAATCAACAAAATCACCAATGAAAAGGGAGTGATCACCACTGACCCCCTTAAAATCAAACAGATTATCAGAACATATTTTGAAAAGCTATACTCCTCTAAATCAGATAATCTGGATGACATGGACAAATTTTAAGAAACATACAACATCCTCAAATTGACGCAGGATGACATTGAAATCCTAAACAGCTCAATAACAGGCACTGAAATCCGTACAGCAATTAAAAGTCTTCAAAAGAAGAAAAGCCCAGGACCTGAAGGATTCTCTGTGGAGTTTTAACACATCTTTGAAGAAGAGCTAACACCTCTCCTTATTGAACTATTCCAAGAAATTGATAAAGAGGGAACTCTCCCAAACACTTTATATGAAGCAACCATAACTCTGATACCAAAACCCAACAAAGACAAATTGAAAAAAGAAAACTACAGGCCAATATCCCTCATGAATATCGATGGAAAAATCCTTAATATGGTTCTTGCAAACTGAATTCCAAAACAGATCAATAATTTTATTAATCATGATCAAGCGGGCTTCATTCCAGGTGTGCAAGGCTGGATCAACATATGCAAATCAATAATGTAACTAATCACTTAAACAGAACTAAGAACAAAAACCAATAATCATCTCAATAGATGCAGAAAAGGCCTTCTATAAAATCCGGCACCCATTTATGCTGAAAACTCTACAGAAGATAGGGATCAGAGGAATTTATCTTAACTTTGTAAAGGCAACATATGCCAAACCCTCAGCTAGTATAATACTAAGTGGAGAAAAATTGAAAGCATTTCCACTGAACTCAGGAACAAGACAAGACTGCCTGCTCTCACCACTTTTATTCAATATAGTCCTCGAGACCCTGGCTGGAGCAATCAGACAAGAGGAAGAAGTCAAAGGGATAAGAATAGGAAGGGAGGAAGTCAAACTATCCCTTTTTGCTGAAGACATGATCCTATATCTGGAAGACCCAAAAAAACTCCCCCAGAGAACTGCTAGAGCTAATAAACAGATTTGGCAAAGTAGCAAAATATAAGATCAGCACCCATAAATCTAGCTTTCCTATATGCCAACAATATTAGGGTAGAAGAAGAAATTAGGAAAACGTTCCCATTTACAATGTCCTCTAAAAGAATAAAATACTTGGGAATTAATCTAACAAGAGAAGCAAAAAACCTCTACAAGGAAAATTATCGAACACTGAAAACACAAATTGCAGAAGACCTGAGAAGATGGAAAGCTGTTCCATGCTCTTGTTTAGGAAGAATTAATATAATTAAAATGGCCTTTCTGCCAAAAAGCACTGT
>PVKS010053096.1:0-10513 GCA_004027875.1 Aplodontia rufa
CTTTCTTTCTTTCTTTCTTCTTTTCCTCCTTCTCCTCTTCCTCCTCCTTCTTCTTCTTCCTCTTTTCTCTTCTTCTTCCTCTTCCTCCTCCTCCTCCTCCTCCTCCTCTTAGCCTTCTAGTTACAGAGTTGGCAGCTGATTTTTCAAATGAGCTGAGCCTCTGGAAAGGGACTCACATCTTTTGTTAGAGAGAAACTCTGGTACAGTTCTGTGATCCTGCCTGAGAAGGGTGTGTGGGACTGTGGAGCTGACTAAATCCCTATTCTAGGGACCTCAGCTGGGGTGACTTGCTCATCCTCTGAATCATATTGTGTGTGGTCAATTTGGTGTATCTCATTTATCCTACCAGATATAGTTTAAAAGCTTTTTATCCATGAAAGTCTCCTTGATTCCCAGGCAGACATCACCTGACCCTCTTCCAAGTTCCCCTAGAACTTTCCTACCTTTACTCTCTTTAGGGCTTTGCCATTGGTGGATGTACTTGAATTAAATAAGATGATATTTGCTGAGAATCCAATGCCAATGATCTGACTTAAGAGTTGACTACATCAATAAATATGAAAATAAATAAAGAGCCCAGTGTCTCCTCCTCATCACCAAAGCAGCAACTTATAGACCTTGATTCATTTTTCACAGTAATGAGCAAGCTCAAAAATATGCTTTGGGGTGAATGAAAATATTCTGCTAATTCTCTCCATGTATAAGAGGCAGCCTAAAACCATACTTAGGTAGCTGAGGTCATGGTTGAGTGGAATGATGACTTTGATGTGCTCTAGGGCATTGTTGCCAGGCCACCCTATCTCTCAGTTTCTGCAGATGTGATCAGTAAAAAGCATTCCCTGCTAGTCCTGTTCCTCACAACAAAGAATGAAGATCAAATGGAATAACCTATGAATAAATGCTGGGCCAAGCCCAGAATTTCAGAGTAATGGTGTTGTGTATGAATCTTAGAAGCATTTTCTGTCAAATGGAAGATATAAACATTTTCACTGATGAATTAAGAGGACACCCCTTTATATTTGAAACAAATGGAAAAAAAAACAAAAATTGAACTCATTGCTAACTAAGTAAAGGAGAACGCTTGTGAGACACAGGCTCTATAAGTGAAGAAAGCTTTTGTTATTTCTGCATGAGGTATTGGGAGCTGCGGAGTTCAGAGATTGCTGGATTTTTAAAAGTGGGAGGGTGTAAAGATTAATTAACTTTAATTCTGGAAGTGTTATCACTGACTGTGTTGTTACAGCTACCAAGACAGTATTGATGACTCAGGATGGGTTTAAAAGAGGGATTGGTTATTATGGCCAGAGAACTATCAGTTTTCTCCTTGGAATTTCTTAATTTTACCACCAGATGCTCTTCTGCCCAGAGAAAGACTGAGTGTCAATCCTCCTTAAGCCATTTCCATTTTGGGGAACCCCACAGAGGGGTGCACATCACATGAGAGCTAAGGGGCCATCAGTGTTACAGGTTCCAACTTTGATTTGGAGGATTCCAAGGCTAAGAGTCATTTCACAAGTTCTCTGAGAACATTCTTTTTTGATCTAAAAGCAGGACTTGCTTCTCATTACAGGGCAGTACAGAGTGGGGCAGAGCACAGGGAAATAATGGGAGCCCTTGTTCTAGGCCAACTCTGGGCTCAGGAAGAATAACTAAAGAATTGGGCACCACTTTGAGCTTGGATTTACCAGTGATTCTGTTAGATTTGAGACTGTGGCCTATTTGGAAAGGTAGTTGGAGAGGAAATGATGGAGGCAGGTAGTAGAGCCAGGTTAAGTGTCTGAATTTGGTTTACTATATAGCAGACAGCATTTTCTAGTGGGGGGTGAGGCTCTGGGCTTGGACCAGGTAGGACACAGAGGTGCAAGCCATGCAGCCTCTTTCTTCAAAGTTGTCTCAATCATTAGTCTTCCTCTCTATCTACTCTCTTTGGTGATCTCACCCAATCCAATGGCTTTGAATACTTTCTCTACTATGATGGTGAACAAATTTACGTTCTCAGCTCAGATTTCAGTCCTCAAACTCATATTTATGTACCCAAGTGCCTACTCAACATCTCCACTTGGATATTTATTAGACTTCGCTATTATTCTGTTCAAAACTGAATGTTGTATATTCTTGTTCGAACTTTCTCCACTCACAACCTTCCTCATATCAGCCCATGGCTGCTCCATCTTCCAGTTGCTTAAAATGAAAGCATTTGGGGATATTATTAATTCCTTTTCTCTTACTACACATCCAATCTTTCAGATGATTTGGTGCATTTTATCTTTAAAATATACATATCACCTGACTGTGTCCCTTCACATCCACGCTAGCACCCTGGTTTCAGCCAACCACTGTCATTTCTCACCCTGTTGACTTCACAGCCTCCTTACTGGCATCCTGACTCTACCCATGATCCCCTGTAGTCCATTCTTTTACAAGACTTTCCTTGATAACATAAATCAGCTCATGTCTACTTCTATGGGCAAAACCCTGGAATGGTTTCCCATTTTGCTAAAAGGAGAAACCCAAGCCCTAAAATATCTAAAAAGATCCTACATAATTTGACTCTGACTTCCTCCTCCTGTACCCTGCTCCAGTCCTTTTCTGTTACTTCTGAAATCTGCATTTCCTCTCAGTCCTTTTCTGTTACTTCTGAAATCTGCATTTCCTCTCTTCAGGAAACGTTTGCATTGTCTGTGTGCTTGGCCTACCATGCCTTTCCCTCCGAGGTCAGCAGAAGCAATCATTTCATTTCAAGTCTTTACCCAAGTATCTTCTTATCAATGATGCTTACTCTGAAACATTATTTAATGTCATAGCCACCCCCAGATTCCCTGAAACTCTTCATTCCTCTTGTCTATTTCTCCTTGTCTCTTCTTTCCAAAGAACTCTCAGTATATCACATATCTATGCATATCCTTGTTATTTACTGTCTACATTTAAACCACAAATTTATTGTTATTTAAGCCACAAGGCCAAGAATATCTATCAATTTTGGATCTAGCCTGCCACACAGAAGGTATTCAATAAATATAAATATTTTTGGAAGGAATGAATGCATGTAGTTGGACACACACACACACACACACACACATTCACTATAGAATGAGAAGAACTCTGCAGTTGAAGTAGTGATGAGAAGTGACCCATGGCATTTCAGACTCTGGCTGGGTAATAGGTCTGGAAGGATGTCACTCATCTGAGTTCTCCCATGGTGTCTCAGTGTACATGATTAATTAATAAGACTCATTCTATACTCCAGGGATGTTCCACATGTGCTGTGGGAGAATAATCCCTGGGCTGGAGTCAAGAGATGAAGCTTCAGATAGCAACCAACTGTGTGACCATGAGAGGGTCACCTCCCTTCTCTGTACCCCAGTTCTCTCATTTGTGAAGTGAACACAAAAAAAACAAGTGATGGTGAAAGACTTTCCCTGATCTAGAGATCTCTGATTCTGTGACACATGGCTGGGGAAGAAAGAACACACAGGATCCATCTGGGTTCTTTGGAAGGCAGTTGGCCCCTCATGACCTTGCTGTGGTCAAGCACCAGGTGGACACTGAGGGTAGAGGGTGAGATGGGCCACGTCAGGGACTCCTGCCTCCACACATGACTCCATGTAGTCCATTCTTGTACAAGTCTTTCCTCGATAACATAAATTAGCTCATGTCTACTTCTCCACCACGCAGGAAATTGGCCTTGCTTCCTTGGGTGCACCTGATGAGTACATCGAGAAACTCGCCACTGTGAGTCTTGCCTGCCCTGGGGTGGATGGTGGGGGAGCTGTAGACTGTGGCCCCCAGAGCTTAAAGATTTGCCCTTTCCCTTGAAGCCAGGCCGTTTCGGGGGCAATCAGAATGTGATGGGTTACACAGGCACAGGTGAAACTTGACATTCTGATTTCTCCTTCATGGATTATTTTGGAGGCAGCTGAAGGCAGATGATTATGCATAATGTTAAACAGTGTGTTCTTGAATATAACAATAGGATATCCTAATCAAAATCCTTTGGGCATAGAGTGTGTTGTGGAGTAGTCTGGATGCACAGCTTTGGAGAGGGAATATTTATATCTCCACCTCTGTACTGGAGCCAGCATCAGGCTCTTTCCTTTCTCAGACACAAGGTAGGAACGGGGTGGCTCTTCATTCTTGCCAAACAGTTCTCTCTTACATGTGACTGTGATGCCACTCATCCATTGACTCTATGTAAGCAGCAAATCTGCATAGCAGGTGATTTCCTTCCTTCCTCTTCCTTCACAATTCCAGCACATTCCTCCCTAGCTGCTAAGCTAAATTTCTTACAATGTGCCCAGCCTTGAAGTTGAAAACATAAAAATATATATTGGAATTAGGAGCCATCATTAAGGCTATCAGTTTAGAGGTTTGTGGATTAAATCCATCAGAACTGATGAAAGCTTCCAGATGTTTTTCTCACTGGTCATCTGCTCCAAGGCCCTGGAAAAGTAGCTTTGGTTTCCTCATCTCTAAACATGGACGTGATAGTTTATATCCTGCTCAACACAAAAGCATAGCATGAGAGTTGAAGGATTAAATTCGTGTGAATGTGGGTTTTTAAAATGCTAAATATGCAGAGATGCAAGAAGCATGTTTCAAAGAGGCTAAAGAGCTGAGAGAATTTCTCACTTGTAAGAAGAAAATATACTTGAAACTCAAAGCTTCAGAGGGCCCACCATTAACCTAACTTCTCAAGTAAAAAAATAATATTGTTAAGACACTGGGATGGGCACAGTCCTGGGTTACGCAGCCCTTAATTTGCTTCGTAACTCCATGCATGTTGCTTACCTACCTGAGCTGGAGACTTCTTATCTGTGTACAAGGAGGTCTGGATAAATAAGTTCCAATAACTCCTCCAGGTTTAACATCCCATAGTCCAAAAACCAGTCTGATTCTCTAAGGCTGTGACAGTCTCCAGCAGCTGAGTCCTGGGCTCCTCTTGGCCTCAGAATCTTAAGACTTTTCCCAGGGCAGGCATCTAGGACATGTTGGACTAGCAGCTCTTGAAAGAAAATTTGGGCTTGGCTATTTGGGAGATAAGTACAATGTTTGACTTTAACAACACTCCAAGTGTTAGCGTGGAGGATGGGAAGCACCCCTTATTGATTCTATCACTACCCAATCCACTACCACCCACTACCTGATGGAATTACCTGACAAGCTTTACCAATTTAAGAGCATTTTAGGAACATTTCACTGTAGTTTATACCACAGACAGATAAACAAACAAAAGGAATGGAGGAGTTCCCATGATAGAGAAATTTATTGGGGTTATCTTTTGGGGTATTCCCTAGTACCCATCAAGGTATGCTCCCCATTATGCCTTGTACTAGGACAACTCTTGATTCAACACGTCACTAGGTAGGGTGAGACAGGATACAGAGAAGTGGTCTCAGGTGGCACTGACTCAGAGAACAGACCCACAGGCCTCCTACCTGGGCAATTTGATCCTTGGTCCTAGGGTATCTGCCACCTTTGCCTTCCATGGGGTGTGCTTCAGCTTCACTTTCTGTTCCAGATTTACTGGTTCACTGTAGAGTTTGGGCTCTGCAAGCAAGGAGATTCCATAAAGGCATATGGTGCTGGGCTCCTGTCATCCTTTGGTGAATTACAGGTATAACCCTAACAGGAACCAGGGATGGATTTAAAAGTGGTGGGTACAGGAGACCCTTCTCTTCCTCTTGGTATTGTGGAAGCTCCACTTGTATCCATTTTGAGATGCAAATTGGAGGCTCTTCCTCCAGTGATGGTACCTTAAAAGCTATGAATTGATTGTGACTGGGGGTGTCAGAGATAGAAATTCAAATGTGTGATACTTTCTACATATGAAAACACATGCCAGAAAAGGTAGTTGGCTCCCACAGTGTCTGTTGATCACTTTGCTTGAACGTAGTTGGGATGAATTACCACTTTCTATCTAACCTATGAAGGGTTGAATGTTGTATATGCAAAATAATGTTTAATGTATTTGGGATGGAGTGTAGAAGGAATCAGGGAGAACTAAGATGTACAAATAGCCTACGGGGTGCAGCAGGGACCAGTGGCCTTGATTTAACTGAAATATTTTCATTTGGTGCCTGCAGTATTCCTTATCTGACAAGCCAAAACTCCTCCCCCTGGATTTGGAGAAGACAGCTATTCAGCCGTACACCGTCACAGAGTTCCAGCCTCTGTATTACGTGGCTGAGAGTTTCAGTGATGCCAAGGAGAAAGTGAGGTGAGGTTGCAATCAGGTGGACCCTTAGCTCTGGGAGTCTCCTGATGGAGACTGGTGATGTCGACCACCCAGAGAACTTTGGTCACCTTCCCCACCCTCATCTGCTTCCACTCTCTGCTGGGAGGGTGGACATGCTGACTCCTGCAGACTCTCCTACCATCTGCTCTCTGTTCAGTGTAGACACCAGATCCAGTTGCTGAACCCTCCTGTGTAGAGTGGCCACAAAAGTCCCCCTGTCCCACACACCAAATCAGTTGGAAAGGTCTTACAACCTTGGGAAACACCTTCTTCCTTTGTTCTCCCAGATACCTGCACAGCTTCCTTCCTTACCTCCTTTATATCTTCACTCAGACTTAATCTTCTCATTGTCTTCCTCTTATGCTCATGCATTGTTAATGATGTATCTGAGAAATTCATCATTTGGTGACTGTCACTGTGTGAACATCAAGGCACGTACACACACAGCCTAGATGGGGAGGCCTTCTGCACACTGATGCATATATAGTAGAGCCATGATGAGCAAAATAACATAAGATTAAACCAAGCACAAAGGACAATGATGCCATCAATGGACACAAACGAGCCCAAGATGTATGAGGCTATTGCTGGCGAAACACAGGACATTATTTTACACTAAAAATTTTGTTTTTGTAAGTATAAGAATAGCAAAATAATGATGAAAAATATAATATAGGATATACATAAACCAGTAATACAGTAACATTACCATTGTCCAGTATTATGTACTGTACACAATATATTGCTATGCTTTTGTATGACTGGCTGCGAAGTGGATTTTTTGACATCAGCATCAACATAAACACAATGTATTGCACTATGACATTATAATGGCTATAGTATCAAATTGGCAATAGTAATTTTCTTATTCTGTCATAAGCTTATGTGGGACCTCCATCATGTATGTGGTCTATAATCTGCAAAAATGTAATTATACAGTACACGACTGTTTTTGATTATACAGTACATGACTACTTAAAATCCCTACCTAAACCTTCCACCAGCACTTCTGTAATTTATTTTTCTCCTTTGCACTTTTTAACTCCTAATATATTATAAATTAAGCTCTATAAAGGTAAGGATTTTTGTCTTTTCTGTTTCCTGCTTTTTCTCCAGTCCCTAGAACAGTACCTGAAGCAGAATAAGCACTAAATAAATAGTTGGTGAAGGTATCAATCTCAGAGGCTGCCCAGGTGACATCAAGACCCTGGGACTCTCAGGCCTCTGAGTTAAGAGCCTTGCTTATAAGCCTTGTAACCCTCAAACCACACTCTCACCCAAACAGGAGAGCAGAGGCTCTTCCCCCCATATGGATATCCTGACACTCATGTCACCACTTTCAGGAAATATCAGAGTTGATGGACACAGAACATGTAGGCCCCTGGATTCCTGAGGCTGGGTATGTCAGCTTTTGGTGCATTGGCTTAAGTAATACAAGGTAAAATGCTGGCCCACAAGTCCATTTGCCTTGGCCTAAAATGACTCACACCTCCCCTTATCTCCAGGATCCTTGGTCCTTCCCTCTGTGTGTTCCTAGTTCTCTCCTAGAACTTCACTCTGGGAGCCTCTCCTTCCTCCAGCACCTATGAAGACTTCCCAGTGGGATCTCACTAATGGTCCATTTCATTCCTGGTCCTGGCTTTGGAGGCCCCTGTTCTAGTGAGATTTCAGTGTTAACCATAAAGTGAAATGCCACTGAGAAAAAAGTTACGTTCCTCCAAATGGTGCCCTTTGCTCAGGCCTGTGGTTTTGGTTTCAGGAACTTTGCTGCTACGATCCCTAGACCCTTTTCAGTCCGTTATGATTCGTACACCCAAAGGATTGAGGTCTTGGACAACACCCAGCAGATTAAGATTTTGGCAGACTCTATCAACAGTAAGTAATTATAGCTATTTTCCAGAAACCGAGGTTGTATCTTCCTCCTTCGCTATAGGAACAATAAGAGATTTACGACGTATTGAATTTAGAGATGGTATCCCCACATAAACCACAGGTTCATTGGGAGAGAAGAACTTGGCCCAAAAAGACAAGTTTCCTTGACTGTTCTTTTTCCTTTGACTTTCTGAGATTCCCTCCTATTTCCTGTCTCTACACCACTTGTCTACACCTGACCTGACATTCTCAGGTTCCCCTTTGTCCTTTATCTCTCCATTTCATCCTCTAACTGTCCAGTTGATACCACTCTGCCTAGAATCTCATCCCCTAAGACCTGGTTCTATCTACTTTATCAGCTACCCAGTAGTTCATCTTTTGTCTTCTATTCTTCCTTGGTAATTGAATTATAATAACTGCTATTAAAAAATCAGAAAGTTACCTTGTTCATAACCTGATTCTCCTCCAGCCTTTCAAATTGCTTTCTAGCAACACTGATCAGTTACTAGTTTCTGTGCTCTCTAGTTGTTCCTAGCTTTTTGCCAATGTAGTTCTTTCTGTTTAGAATAATCCTCTTCCCAAACCCTTATAGATATGTCCAAAGCCAGTTCATCTTTAAGACTTACATAGAAATCTCTTCTTGTAGATACACTGGTTTGAATGTCCTTTCTACGTCTTTACATTCCTACAGATTCCTCTCACAGATGACTTCTTATTATATTGCTTTGTAGTTGTTTACTTGGCTGTCTCTCCAACTATTCTTGGACAGAGAACCACAGTAGGTTTGTTGCCAAATTCCCAGCTCATAGATCTATTCATAAGAATTACATTAGGTACTCAAGAGCTGTTGAATGAGTGGATGAAACTACCAAAGAGGGGGGCCTACAGGGAAGAATTTTGGGCCCCTACCATACATAATGCCAAGGCAGTCCAAAGTGGGTAGGTTGACTTGAAATGTCCCTGTAATGCCCCTCCAAATGCTTATGGCAACTTCTTTTTTTTAAATTTGTTCAAGATAGTCTTACATTTAGGAGGAAATCATTGCCATATAGTCATGAACAAATGCATAGTGTCAGAGCAAGCAAAGGTTGATGCCATTCCATGGTCTCTTCCCTTTGGGTTCCCCCAATCCCATGTTTCCCCCTTCTTTACTCCCGTGTTAGTTGGGTTTCTCATGGAAGTCAAAGGTTCCCCACTGGGCTGATACTGCCCATACTCCTTCCCTCCTGATGCCTTGATATCTCTCTTATTACCACCTCCATCCCTGCCCCACTCCCTTCATCCCCCAGCGTTATAGGCAAGTTTCCCCCAGCTCATGTAAAAATTCACCCATGTTGAGTTTACTATTAGCTTAGTCAACTTTCAGTCTGTTTCTGATTGTATTATAGCTTCCACATATGAGAGAAAACATTCAGCCCTTGAGTCTCTGAGTTTGGGATATTTCACTCAGCATATTTTTTTCCATCTCCATCCATTTGGCTGCAAATGCCATAATATCATTTTCTCTAATAGCAGAGTAGAATTCCATTGTATATATGTACCACAGTTTTTGAATCCACTCTTCTAGTGAGGGGCATCTGGGTTGGTTCCATAGTCTAGCTATAGTAAATTGAGCTGTATCTCTGTAATATGCCAATTCTAGCTCTTTTGGGAAAATACCCAGGAGTGGGATAGCTGGGTCATAAGGCGGTTCCAGCCCTAGTTTTTCGAGGAGTCTTCACACCAGTTGCCCAAGTGGCTGTACCAGTTTTTTGATCCACCAGCAATGTGACAGTGTTCCTCTCTTCCCACAGCCCCTCTAGAATCTGTCATTATTCATATTCTTCATTTTTGCCACTCTGACAAGGGTGAGGTGGAATCTCAGTGAAGTTTTGATTTGCATTTCTCCTATTGCTAGTGATGTAGAGCATTTTCTCATATGTTTATGGGCTTTTTGGACTTTGTAGGTTGAGAAATTTCTATTTAGCTCCCTAGCCCATTTTATTGGTTGGATTCTTTGTGGGGTTTGTTGTTCAGTTTTTTGAGTTCTTTGTATACTCTGTATATTAGCCCTCTGTCCAAGGTGTAGCAGGAAAAGATTTTCTTCCATTCTGTATTTTCTTTCTTGAGACTCTTGACTAATTCTTTAGTTGTGCAGAAGCTTTTTAGTGTAATGGCATCCCATTCATTTATTCTTGGCTTTAATGCTTGCACTATGGGAGTCATATTAAGGAAGGTGGTGCTGACTTTTATGTTGTGTAGTGTTGATCCTACTTTTTCTTCAAACAATTGTAAAGTTGCTAGTTTAATTTCCAGATCCTTGAAACTTTTTGATTTGATTTTTTGCAGGATGAGAGGTAAGGTCCCAATTTCAGTTGCCTGCATGTGGCTGTACAGTTAGTTTAGTGTTCAGCATCATTTGTTGAA
>PVKS010053097.1:0-10519 GCA_004027875.1 Aplodontia rufa
CTCCACAGCCCCTCCAGCATCTATTGTTGTTTATTTTCTTCATCTTTGCCATTCTGACTGGTGTAAGGTGATATCTTAATGTGGTTTTCATTTGCATTTCTCTGATTACTAATGATTTAGAGCATTTTCTCATGTATTCATTGGCTTGATCAATGTCCTCTGGTGAGAAGTCTCTGTTTAGCTCTTTGGCCCATTTATCCATAGATTTTAGTTTTTAATATTGTATTTAAAAATCAGGGAAGGAAGAAGCAATTAACCACAAAGGTAAAAGGAACTAGTCTAAAGAGTATGCCACAAAACTTTAGGAATGTCATCTACAATTTTATTTTCATTATCATTTTGTCTAAGAAATATCATTGGCTACTGATTTTTTTATCACTTTATGGAAATGTTTATTTTTGGATTTAATTGTTTAATTTTAAATATTTCATTCTTGACATCTGAATCTTTTTTCATGAATCTTATTTAGATTTGGAACATATTCTATTTTTCTGAGGAAATAGATTCATGCTCACTTAAAATGTATTTTTGCTTTTTCAGTGTTTCATTTATATTGAACTATTTTTAGTTCAATCAACTGTGTATGAAAAGAAAGCTAGGATGTTGAAAATGAAATGCATCTTCCTATATGGCAATGTATTAAGACTTTTTTCACTTCAGATTTTCATGCATCTCATCTGTATTATTTCACTTTGGCATGATTGCTATAGACATTATATTTAATTGACACAGCTCATTTGTGGACTATGTTAATGCTTTGCATTGAGGTTGTGCCCTAGTTCATGCAATTAGAGTATTAACTTGATAATAATATCTCCTTTAAGAATGTGCAAAGAATTTTGTTAGCAAACTGGGGGGAATTGCTGCATCAAAAGTTATAACAGTTCAGCTTTAGGAGATTTTACCAAATGGTAAAGTATTAAAATAATTTTCTCTTCCACTAGCAATGTCCAGGGAAACTGTGGGTCCATATCCTCTCCAGCATTAGATTTTCTCATACAATATAATTTTTGACTATTTAATAGTGTAAAGTGATATGAGAATGAGAATATTTTTAAAGAAGGTTCTGATTCTGCAAACTCTATTTCCTCTTGGAAGGTCTCCAGGTCTTAGGTAACTTGTGCTACTTTCATGGGAGCAGCCTCCTTTTTAGCAAAGAGATCTGGCTCCATATCTTCTGTTGACTTTACTCATCTCTTTTCTCACTTCTTTTTTCAGGAAGATATGTCTGGTTGATTAAACATTCAATATGTGCTTGAAAAACTTTGCTTTATCCTCATGCTATTTAATTGTTTTCCCTTCAGAGTGCCCAGATCACAGGTTGTTGGGCTTATATCTGGGCACACTGGGTGGAGGTACTCCTCTATAAGTTTTTGGGGGTACACTGCCATTGTGTCTGTGCAGTATTTGTGCTGGTTGCTTGTGACTATTCTCAACAATTGTCTTTTGTGCATCCATGTGTCTGAGTAAGAATATAATTATCTGCAATGTTGGAAATTGAGGCCATGGACCCTCCTAGAGGTGTTGGAGCACAGGAGATACTTTCCTGGTTGCTATGATTTTCTTGTCAGCTGGTGCTAGTCAGGCCAGAGCCCAGAGTATGCATGCTCTGTGGGTGCCACATCTTCTGACTGTTTCTGTTTGTGGTGGATGCACAGGGTGCAAGACTGTCACTGGCTGCTGTGGGATGTTGAATTCCAGCTTTCCTTTGCAGGGGCAATTTCATAGCAGCATAGATCTTGGTGGCTTTCTGTAGCTGTGGGACCTGTGAATGCTGACTCTCTATGGGTGATGTGTGACCAAAACCCCCCACTTTAGCTAGCATGTATTACCTGTGTACTGATCAGTGACTGAAGTAGTGTGTCAGTTAACCTGCTTTCACCTGAGTTCCTTGAGCTGGCAGTTTTCAAAGTCATGCACCTGTTTCCCTCCACAGAGTCTTCTCTATAGTGTTGCTAAGTGTTTGGCAGCTGTCTGCAGCTATGGGGCCGGTGGGTGCAGGATATCTGGCATTCTGTGGCTTCAAAGCCTCCACACTGTTTTGCGCACATTACTGGGTCTCTCCAGTCACACTGAACAGGGTAGGTTGTCACTTTGCTGATCTTCATCTGAACTCCTAGGGAGACAGTAGCACTGGGTTGGGGTTATTACTCCATGGGAATGATTTGCCCTTAGATCAGCTCTACGCCAATTCCCATGTACATAGTGTTGGGGTTGTTTGATAGCCTTCAACTAGGAAAGATACCTCAGATTTCTTTCTAGAAAAATTACTGAGAAGTCATTTCAGAGACTTTCCCTTTGGTATTATTTGTAACTATCTGCATGTGGGGAGAAGTTGAATTGATTTAATTTCTTCTAGGGAGGCTGACTAGCTATGAATTCTCTAGAAAGTCTGCCCTGCCTGATGTTGCTTTCAGCCCATAATAGGGGTTCAGTTGTGTGTTCTCCTTCACTGTCTTTGCTGCTCCTGTATTATGTTAACTTGATCTGTTTCTCTTTCCATCTAATCTCCACATTATTAATTTAGGTTTTTAAAATAACATCAATATCTACCCTCCCATCCCTAAATATAGGTCCTCTCTCCAGAAGACAAAGAAGGAAAGACAACATTTTGAATTTGGATACCAATCCATGAAGTGACTTGGCAGTAACCAACTTAATCATATTCACCAGGAGATGATTTCAACCTGTTTTCCCATTTAGAATAACACAACGCTCATAGTCAGAAATGAAGCTAATGATAGGTGAATGTAAAGAGTTCTATTTCTGTGTATCTGAGTATGTTGTCTATCATATTCCCTCCTGGAAAAAGGACAGGTGGTAGTTAAATGCAAAAGAACGTTCAATTCTCTAAAGAAGAAAACTGGAATGATAGTATTTTAATGTGAGGAATGATTTCAGAGAAACTGGAAATACATGAAAGGAAGTTCCCTGCCTATTGGGAATGTTTTCAGTATTCTGAAACGAAACCCAGTACTCAATCAAAAAAATTATAGACCAAATAAATTTCTCAGTAAAAAAAAATTATAGAGTGGGAGACAGCCTACTTGGATTTTCTTTGGGCAAATTCCCAAGCCTTATGTACCTGTGTCCCCTTCACCACAAACAGTCAGAATTGACTGCTTATTATCCCTAAAGTCAGATGAGGGAATCCTAAGTACATGTGCCACAGTGCTGATCTCTAAATAATGCCATTGCTGTTTTTGTTTTTATTAGCCAAAGACCCAAAGCAGCCAAGATCCCAGGCTGTTCAGAGTGAAGTCCAGAATCCCTAGTGGGTCTATGGTCCATTCTTTCATATCTTAAACCACCAATGCTCTTAGGTTGGCAGAGTCTTAAAGAAGAGGATGGCTGAGGCCTATGTAGACTAAGAAAACACTATCAGAGGTACACAATACAACATAACATTGATTAATGGCTGGTTCTAAGCCAGAAGAGGGTTGTGGAAAACATATTCATATGAAGGACTAGATGGGTGCCTGGTACCCATTGGGTATTATGACAGTCCTGGCCATGCCAAAAGGCTTAGAGTGAGACTGGCCCTTTCCAGGACTTTGGAGTGATTGTTCTCCATAGAGAAGCATTTGGGATGTGGTTTGTATTCTAGGGAGCCTTGTCCACACATAGGTGGTCACCACCACCAGTTGAAACGTGGCTATCATGTGGTGTTAGTAAGCCATTCATCTCTGTGACAAATATCTGAGTAAAATAAAGGAGGGAAATATGTTTTGGTTCTGGGTTTCACAGCTTTTAAATTGGTTCTGATCTGATGCTTACCTACTGACAGAAGTGGGTGGTAAAAGAAGATTACTCAGCTCTTGAAATCCAGGACAAAAAGGGACAAGGAGGAGAGGGATAGAGGGAGGGAGGAAGAGAAATATAGAAAGAAGTAGGAGGAGGCACATGTGAAAGAGAAATAGAAGCACAGGAAAGGTCTATCTAAAGTTCCTATCACCTCCCATAAGTTTATTGATTTTGAATGACTAATTCATGATAAAATCAGAGTGCTTATCATGAAATGCTTCCCAAAACCCACACCTGTGATCATGGCTGCTATGGGGACTAAACTCTCAGCAAATGAAACTTTTGATTAACATTACAGATGCAGAACCTAGTAGCTTCTCTTTGGCAGGTCCAAGCTGAATCTTGACATGTCTGTAGTTCCAGGTCTTTCTGAATCAATAGACATTAGGTTTGCTTGGATTCTCTGCATAATTTTTCCTCAGGGAGGAATATTGAGAATTTCCTTGGTGGTAGTGGAGCTGAATTGGAACATTCTCAGATCTGTGGCTTAGGTCTGTCCTGAAGGAGGCTATTGGGTGTTGGGAATGTTCTGTGTTGTGCCACTTCAGTGCCACATATCACCTCTCTGCCCATCTCTCCCCAGAGCTGAAAATGATTCCTGATGATCCTAAAATATCTTTTGCCATGAATCCATTACTCAAATATGTTTTCCTAATGAGGAGAATAATGAGTGTATCAAACCCATAATTCCCTCTCATGCTGCAGAGGGGCTCAATATCACCAAAGGATCCTTCAATCTTTTGCTTGTGTCTGACTGGGCAGTGCTAAAGTATCAAATGATCATTATTATATTTTCCTTAAAATATTGACTTCATGACTTTGAAATTATCAGTCAATAATCTGCCACTATATCTTTGTTATTTATAGCATTTAGATACACATTTATCACTGTATTACAAACCCATCTTTTAAAACATTCAAAATAGAATGGTGTTTTCTTTTGTAATCAGATGTACTTGGTTGATTTTGAGTATTATTCTTAGCAGATATTCGTAGAAGTAGCAAACGAAATGTATAGAATGTTTGATTTGGTCAAATTTCTGTTACCCAGAGAATGGCAGATTACATAATGTGAGATTTACATTGGAATTAAATGAAATATTATTCTGAAATACTTCTGAAAAATTTTTGAGATGTCTCAGATGTTGAAATATTTTCATTTACATGAGCTATCTTGGGGATGAAGTTCAATTCTAATCAAGAAAGTCATTTGTTTTTCACATATTCCTTACACATAACCCTCTTTTTTTTTCAAATAAAAATGACATTTTATTTAGTTTGAAAAAATCTTCATCAAATATGTTTTCTTCTCCAAAAGTAACACTGTATCATTTCTAGATAAATACAAAATATTAATGTCATAGATTTTCCCAGATTTTGCTAATAAATCTTAATGAAGCAATAAATATAATCATGGGAAATTATAGAAGAAAACATATAAGTCAGTTGCTAGTAAGAGACACCTGGTGCCAGTCCCTTTTAGTTTCATCTCAACTTTTATGTATCCTGTGGAGAGATAGTCCCATAGATCCTTTCATCTTGAGGTATTCTCCCTCTTTTGCCTTTGTTTATCCTCAACATTTCTGTACCAATGTTTTTCCACAGCTTATCTGCTTTGGCAGTAGCTTAAAGCAAACTTCAAGAGTAAATCTGTGGTCCAGGGAAGATGGCGGTCATCCCAGCAGCACGGACTCCCAGACGCTCCTGAGAGTCAACTCACGCTGCACGTCTGCACGCAAATCCCCATGAGAGATCCCATCACGTGAAGAAATTGAAACTCCTTAAAATGGCTACTTGCTTGGTATCATACTACACAGTGAGAGTTCTCTCAAAGAAAGCTGCCTCTATTGGTGCTAATCATCAACTACTCTGTCAGTTGAAACGGAATAGTATTTGTGCCTATAGCCTCTCAAATTCTCACAGAACCGTCTGGCATCTCTTGGTCCATACTGACCAAGTAACACCTCTTCACAATGAAGCAAAGTCATAAGAAGCTCCAATTTCTCCAACAAGAGTATCAAGGCTGAAATAAAAGACAAGCTCTCTGACTCAGAAAATGAGGAAAAGGGGAAATAACACTCCTCAAACCCAGAGCTCTTCACCTAAGGAGCCCATAGTGAGGGCCCTAGATGAAAACCAAAGACATTTGCACTATGATTAGTAATGCAATCAAAGAGTTGAGAGAGGAAATAAGGAAAGAGATCAAAGAGCAATTTCAAGAGATGAGAGAAATTCTAGAGATATTAAGGATCAATTCCAGGAGATGAAAGATCAGCTGTACAAGGATATTGACATTCTGAAAAGAGATGTAGCAGAGCTATCAGGATTGAAAAACACGGTTAACCAATTCAAATCTTCACTGGAAGATACCAACACCAGAGTAAACTCTAATGAAAATAGATCTTCAGCGCTTGAAGAATGAATATCGGTCAATGAGGATGGCCTAAACAATGTAGAAATCGAAGAAGAAAAGCGAGATAAACAGCTTATTTTACATAATCAAAACTTCCAAGTAATGTTTGATGAGATGAGGTGTAATAATCTGAGAATCATTGGCCTGGAGGAAAATTCTGGACAGCAAACAAGGGAATTCAGGAACCTTTTAAGCAAAATTGAAAGCTAGAACTTCCCTCATTTGGCAATAGATCCGGAAAACCACATCCAAGATGCATACAGAACACCAAATAGACCTAATCAGAGGAGAAACTCACCAAGACATATCATTTACAAATTGAATCACAGAGAAATTAAAGAGAGAAATCTAAAAGCAGCTAGAGGAAAGCCCCAAATCACATTCAGAGGCAAACCTATTCAAATAACTATGGATTTTTCAGAACAAACAAGGCTAGAAGAGCTTTTAACAATATCTTTCAAGTGTTAAATAATAACACCTTTCAACCAAAGATAATGTATCTGGCAAAAACTCAGCTTCAGGGGCTGGAGCGGTGGCTCAGCGGTTTCAGCGCTTGCCTGGCAAGCGCGAGGACCCGGGTTCAAACCCCAGCACCACGTACACAACTATGTGTTGGAGTAATGAAGGCCATGTGAAAAACTAAATAAAGTTGTTTCTCTCTTTCTCTGTCTCTCTCACTTTCCCTCTCTCTTAAAAAAAAAAACTCAGCTTCAAATGCAAAAGGGAAATTAAATACTTTAACGATAAACTCATGCTTGCAAGATACGTGAACACTAACCCTGCTCTACAGAACATTCTCAAAGACGTTCTCCATTCAGAAGACAATGCCAATGATATGATAAATCCTTAAACAAGTGTGAGTCAATAATTGTACTATACAAACACTAACTTTTAAGATGACTCAAAATCCTGTAATAGATACAAACTCTGTAAATCAGCCTCTCATATCTGTTCTTTCCTTGAATGTGTACGATCTTAATGCCCCAATTAAAAGACATAGACTGACCCACTGGATCAAAAAATAAAATCCAACAATATGTTGCCTGCAAGAGACACATTTGACACTCAAAAATAGACACAGGCTGAAAGTGAAAGGATGGCAAAACATCTACCAGGCCTGTGGCCCAAGAAAGCAAGCTGGTGTAGCAATTTTAATTTCTGCCAAAATTAATTTCCAACTAAAACTAGTCAGAAAGGACAAAGAGGGACACTTTATCATACTTAAAGGGACAGTTCACTAGGAAGATATAACGATAATCAACATTTATGTCCCCAATTACAACCCCCCCAAATACATGGAAAACTACTTAAGGACATTAATCCCCTCATTGATCTCAACACAATAATTCTGGGGGACTTCAACACACCACTCTCAACTCTAGAGAGATCATCAAAACAAAAAATCAATAAAGATGTCTCCAAGTTGAACTACTCTATTAAACAATCAGGCTTAACAGACATTTACAGAATGCTCCATCCTAAGACAGCTGAATTTACCTTCTTCTCTTCAGCCAATGGATCCTTCTCTAAAATAGACCACATCCTAGTTCATCAGGATAATCTTAGCAAATATGAAAAAGTGGATATAATCCCATGTATTCTGTCAGACCATAATGCTATGATCTTAGCAATCAACAAGAGGAGAAACAATAGAAACTATTCAAATACTTGGAAATTGAATAATTACCTCTTAAATGACAGATGGGTAAAAGAGGAAATGAGAACAGAGATTATGAAGTTTTTGGAATTGAATGAGAATGAGGAAAAAACATACCAAAACCTCTGGCACAGTATGAAGGCTTTCTTAAGAGGTAAGTTTATAGCACTGTATGCATATACCAAAAACCTAGAAAGAGAGCACATTAATAGCTTATGCTTCAACTCAAACAACTTCAAAAGGAGGAATAATCCAACCCTAATCTAACAGAAGACAGGAAATCACCAAAATCAGAGCTGAAATCAATGAAATTGAGAAAAAAGCTATTCAAGCTATTAACAAATCCAAGAGTTGGTTCTTTGAAAGAGTGAACAAAATTGACAGACCCCTTGCCAAACTCACCAAAAGGAAGATCAAAATGAAGCAAATCAACAAAATCAGACGAAAATGGGGATATCACCACAGACACATCCAAGATGCAGAAGATTATCAGAACATATTTTGAAAACTTATACTCAGCCAAATTTGATAACCTGGAAGACATGGACAGATTTTTGGACACACACGACATCCCCTCTTTAACACAGAAGGACATTGAAAATCTCAACCAACCAATCACAGAAAGCGAAATTGAAGCAGCAATCAAAGCTCTCCCAAAAAAGAAAAGTCCGGGTCCAGATGGATATACGGCAGAATTCTACCAAGCCTTCACAGAAGAACTAACACCGATCCTCTTCAAGCTTTTTCAGGAAATTGACAGAGAGGGAACACTTCCAAACACTTTCTATGAAGCAAACATTACACTGATTCCAAAGCCCAACAAACACACGTCAAAGAAAGAAATCTACAGACCAGTTTCCCTGATGAACATTGATGCAAAAATCCTTAATAAAATTTTAGCTAATCAGATACAAAAACACATTAAAAAGATAATACATTATGATCAAGTGGGCTTCATTCCAGGGAAACAAGGCTATTTCAATATATGCAAATCAATAAATGTAATTCACCACATAAACAGAATTAAAAACAAAAACCATATAATCATCTCAATTGATGCAGAGAAAGCATTTGATAAAATTCAACACCACTTTATGCTCAAAACTTTGGAAAAGATAGGGATCAAGGGAAGATACTTTAACTATGTCAGAACCATCTATGACAGACCCGTAGCCAACATTATCCTCAATGGAGAAAAACTGAAAGCATTTCCACTGAATTCAGGTACGAGACAAGGCTGTCCGCTATCCCCACTCTTGTTCAATATAGTCCTTGAGATCCTTGCCAGAGCTATCAGGCAAGACAAGGAAATCAAAGGTATTCGTATAGGAAAAGAGGAAGTCAAGTTATCTCTATTTACAGATGACATGATTTTATACCTAGAAGACCCAATAACATCGGCCAGAAAACTCCTAGAGCTCATAGGAGATTTTAGCAAAGTAGCTGGCTACAAGATCAACTCCAGCAAACCTCTAGCATTTCTTTACACCAGCAACAATTCCACAGATGAAGAAATCAGAAAATCTCTCACATTCACCATCACTTCCAAAAGAATGAAATAGTTGGGCATTAACCTTACAAAGGATATTAAAGACTTATTCAAAGAAAATTATCAAACACTAAAAAAAGAAATCGCAGAAGACCTGAGTAGATGGAAAAACATTCCATGTTCATGGTTAGGCAGAATCATTACAATAAAGATGGCCATTCTACCCAAAGCCTTTTACAGATTCAATGTAATCCCCAAAAGATACCTATGACATTTTTCGGAGATATAGATAAAGCAATTCTCAAGTTCATATGGAATAACAGGAGATCCAGACTAGCCAAAACACTACTCTATACAAAGGAAGAAATAGGGGGTATCTCAATCCCTGACCTGAAATTATATTACAGAGCTGTAGTAGCAAAAACAGCATGGTATTGGTATCAAAACAGAACAGAAGACCAGTGGAACTGAATAGAACATCCTGAGACAAACCCTCATATCCTTAACTATTTGATCTTTGATAAAGGGGGCAAAAGTATAGTGTGGAAGAAAGATAGCCTGTTCAACAAATGGTGTTGGACAAACTGGACAGCCATGTGTAGACAACTGAAGCTGGATCCTAATCTTTCACCCTGCACAAAAATTAAATCAAAATGGATCAAAGACCTGGATATTAAGCCTACAACTTTAAGTTTACTAGAAAAAGAAGTTGGGTCAACACTACAGTTTACAGGAGTCGGCAGCTTCTTTCTTAACAAAATTCCTATGGCGCATGCTGTAAAATCAAAAATAAATGGGATGCAATTAAACTGAAAAGTTTCTGCACAGCTAAAGATCTAGTCAAGAGCATCAAGAGAGAATCTACAGAATGGGAGAAAATTTTTGCCAGCTACACTTCGGACAAAGGGCTAATATCCAGAATATACAGAGAACGAAAGAAACTAAAGTCCAAACTCGCAAATAATCCAATCGATAAATGGGCTAAAGAACTCAAAAGGAACTTCTCTCCAGTGGAAGTCCAGAAAGCCCACAAATATATGAGAAAATGCTCTACATCATTAGTTATAAGGGAAATGCAAATCAAAACTTCAATGAGATACCACCTCACTCCTGTTAGAGTGGCAAAAATGAAGAATACAAACAATGACAGATGCTG
>PVKS010053098.1:0-10516 GCA_004027875.1 Aplodontia rufa
GAGGAGGAGAGGAGGAGGAGGCAGAGGAGAGGAGGAGGAGAAGGAGGAGGAGAGGAGGAGGAGGAGGAGAGGAGGAGGAGGAGGAGGGGAGGAGGAGGTCATATACTTCTACTCAGAGAGATTCACACCAGGCTGTGTTCTCCAAGACTCTGGTAAGGACCACAGGCATTCACTCCCTAAGAGGGAAAATCTTGACCTGAATTCCTTGGGGGTGAAATATTGAGTTAACTAGCATGTTCTGTGTAGTGTGAGCAATTACGGGATCAAGAAGTGGTTGGTACTAATGTTGGAAGCAAGTGACTTCAGGATTTTCTCTTACCAATGGACTATAAAATACGAACCACACACATAGCTATTTTAAAAATAAAGAAAGAAACTCTTTAAAACACTCTTTACCACTTTCCCATTGAAATTATCAGCTTGCAAAATCTTATGGAAAAAAGACAACTTCCTGGTTCAATGTATTGCAAAAAGTATTCCCTCCTGAAGCAAAAGGAAGGGAGGGTGGGAGGGTAAGAGGGAGTAGAAAATGTTTACTCTATGAAACAGAAGATTGACAGAGTGATTATTCACTTGAACAAATATGTTTCCCTTAAGATGATGATTTTTGAAGAGCAAGATTCCCAAATAAATGTATAAGAGTTCAATTTATATGCCTTTTCACTGGAACAAGTCTAAGTGCAAAAAAAAAAAAAAAAAAAAAAAAAATATATATATATATATAACCTGATGCATATATTTCAGAACGCTTGCCTCAAGATTAGCAAAATGTTGGTAATTGTTAAGGCATGATAATAGATACACAGGGGTGCATTATTATCCGTTTTCTTCTTTTGTTTTTGGGCTTGAAATTTTATACAACAAATTCTTTTAAAATGTTTGCCACCAGAAAACTCTGGAAAATAATATAAAAAGAAAAAAAAATAGTACCCCATCTTCTGATTTACAGGAAAATTCAGAACGAGGCTCATTAATTCATAAAATCTTTTTTCAAATTCAGCAAAGGGTTTCTGCTGTGGACAGTGAACAGTTTTCCGAGAATATTCAAAAGCGTAAGAACGGGTGTCTGTGGTTAGAGCTGGTGCTTGGCCTGGAAAGAGACTCTGGAGGGAAGTCTTGTCTCCAGGCGGTTGCTCTCCACTTTTTCAGCTAGACCACCGTACCAGTGCTCTTTTCTACAGCATCGCTTTGTGATAATAAGAGGTGGCAGGGGTTCCTCCTCTTGTTTTCCTAGAACTAACTCTTCCAAGGAAGGTTGTGGCTTATACCCACAGACTTTTGCAAATAAGCCATACTTTATATCCATTACCGTGCTCAAGAGCATATCTTTTCTTCGGTTTATCAGTGGATCCGAACTTGGATTTTAAAACATTCATGTGCATCCCAATTACTTGCATCCACACTACCATTCCTCAATTACGCATATATGTTGTATGAATTTCTGAGATGAAATCATTTCCGTACAGTCTGCCCTGAGAGTTCCCTTTGTTTTAAAGGATTTTTTCACTCACCTTTCCATTCTCCCACACCTCAATATGACTGATTATTCAAGTTCAATGACTTTGGAGAGACAACAAATGCTTTTATATTCATTCACTTATCTGTTTGCAATGCAAATCAACTTGTTTACATTTTCCGGTTCACACATGGAAACTAGGTCTCCTTTCAAAATATGCTAAACCTTACACACAGACTATTTCCATTTTCAATTTCCAAATGATAAGTATAGAACCTAAAAGAACGAGCAACCTAAAAGAACACATGTTAGTAGCATTTCTAAATGAAGTGCTCTCTTTGAACAGAGGGTCCATGATGATTTGTAGTCACTGCGATTTTTTTTCTTGAAAGTTTTATTTGGAGCACTATAAAAACACTTCAGTTTTATAAGTATTGTTATGAGGCCAAAATCACATTGACAAATGAAAATAAAGTGTTAGCTTAAAAATAGAGCCGTGTCCATCAGAAAAGTTTGCAAAGCAAAACAGACCCACGGGGTAAACTTGTGTTGGAAAAATGTTATATTGCTTAGTTTGGGTTAACTATTCTTGTCCATATATGTATGAAATGTAAATAAAATGCATATGGCTAAGGCCAAAATCTGCCCAGTAGAAGATAAAAGAACCAAAAACGAAAATGTTGGCAGTTCTCTGTACACCGCCAGGGCAGTTTAATTTGTACCATATTTTGCCACATCAGTGGAAATGGAGACTTTTGGGGCTATTGTGACCTGTGACAAAGGTAATATCGGAGAAGGGGGAGTAAGCAAAATCTCACCAAAAATATATACATTTTTGTTTGCCAGGCTGGTGTGGTACTGTAAATCCCTAAAGACTTGTTTCAAAAACAAATTTTCACAACTATAAAGCAGAATAGCTCTTAAAGCCACAAGCTTCCTCTCTTACAGTCCTGCAGTTTGAGTAAATCCTCCAGGGTCCCAGTAAGTGGTACACCCGTTAAAGAAAGTCTCCAGTGTTAACAGCCTATTTTTACATCAAAAAAGAAAGAAAGAAAGAAATTACTAGATGGCCACCAAAGAGGATTTTAGAGAACATAGTCTTTAAGAATACCCTCCATTATTAAAAGTTTTATGAGGAATAAATCTATAACAAGACACATCTAATAGGCAGAAATTACCCAAGAGAAAGACTCATGTGCCCTGGTGTTCAGGGAAGGGGGCTTGTCTTCACCAGGGTGAGGTTAGTACCTCAAATTTCCTACCATCAGGACATTCAGGCCAAAGAGTACGTGTTAGCACTTGCCTTAGGTCCTAGGGAAAGCTCAGGGTTGTCATGTTTACAAACCAGACACATGTGGACTCCGCAGAGCAATGCTGGATCTGTGCCAACGTGGCATCAACGCCTCTTTGATGTACAGTGACGCTGGTAAAACCTGAGCAAGCTGGAATCATGTGCTTGAAAATTGGTGAGTGTATTCCCAAGAACTTCTTTAGGAAACTCTGGAGAGGACGAGTATGGAAATGCTAAGATAGAAAGATCTTAGGGAAACATTTCAGGGAAGCCATAGCCCTGCCAGTGCTTACAAACAATATGGTCAGGTCATTGGTCCAACCAACAACACATGTCTCCCAAAAACCCAGCAGGTATCAGCCTGAAAGGGGTTGAAGGAGGTCAGACAGTCCATCTCTTGCCTCCTCTAGCAGGATGTCAGAAAAGTTGGTACCATTTTTATGTTGATTTTTGTTTGTTTAGCATCATCTATTACTCCTTTGGGGACTGTGGTAAGTTAATTACTTTGTATACATGTGTTTTTTGTTTTGCTTTGTCTCCTTCTCCTTTTTCTCCAGCCCTCTTTGCATGAAATTTGTAAGAGATAAGGCACCATGACTACAAAGTCAACACAAGAAGGAGCTCTTAAGAGATTCAGGGCTCAGTCCAGTTATCTGCTTCTACATAAAACATTAATGGTAATTTAAAGTTCATGTAACAATGAGGGTCCAGGAGAAAGGTCATGAAACTTGGGGTTACAACTGGATTCAAATCCTGAATTTGTTCATTCATAAAGTTTCAGCCACTAAATTCTCTTCTTCTTTATCACATCACATCGTCAGGTCTCTTTAGCTGCTACTGAAAGCATCATTGTGCTTAGAAAAAGACTGCTCTGTAACCTGTAGAATCTAGGTGCAAGACGGAGTGCTGTCTGGATCTACCTGGTTGTCTCCTGGTATACGAACTGGCTCTAAGGAACAGAAACAGTTCCTCAAAAACTGATTTCCCAGAAATCAACTGCCCGATTATCCATTTACCTAAATGCCCAATTCACTGAATTTTAAAAACTTATTGACATATGAAAATCTAGTTTCTTCCAACTGCTTATTGAGTTCACAGAAGTTTACATTTTTTAACAGTTATTGAAAAAAGATTTCTTCTAGATTAATTTCATACTTAATTTTCCTTACAACCTAAGGAATATTCTATTAGCCCAAAGGAAAGAATCACAAGGAAATTTTGTTTGCTTATGAATGTATTTAACATCAAGAAAATATATTCCATTGTTAATAACCAAACTTTCATTATTTTAGAAGGCAGTTTTCATTGATACTGATTTCTTTTATGCAATTCATATAATTTCATATCCTCTTATTAATTTTCTGTCTTGTTCCAGGTTGAGATCAAGACTCTGCTACTTGGTCTCTAGGCAGCCCTGTCTGAGTTTTCTCATCGGTGCTTTATTTCCCTCAACTGGAAAAAGGGAATAATAACATCTGCTTCCTAAAGCTGCTGGGAGGGTTAGTGTCATTTATAAGTATATGTAAAGAGCTTAAAACAGCAACATAGTAGGACTATAGTAGGACCAAATGAATGGAAGCTGTTAAAGTTTTTTAAAAATGTTACACAAAGTTGAATTTTCCCCTAACCAAAGTGGTTGAGATGAGAATTTTTTTGGATTTTTGGAATATTTGCATATATGTAAATGAGATATCTTGGAGCTGGAACCTGAATTTAGACACAAAAATCATTTGTTTCGTGTGCATCTTATGCACACAGCCTGAAGGTAACTGTATACATTATGTTTAAAGTTCCTGTGCTGACTGATCACATGAGGTCAGATGTGGAAGCATTTCAGATTGGGGATTTTTCAAATTAGGGAGGGATCCTCATCCTGTATTAAAGCTCTTGGGTCTCACCTTCAGTATATTTTGAAAACTCCTTTCTTTGATTCCCCCTGAATCTCTCACCTTCCCAAAAAGTCTCATCCCGTTCTACCTGTGCCCTGAGAGCATCTTGAACGTCTCTACCAAGCGTGTATCTACATTTGCATATCTAGACTGGAGCAGAGGCCACCATCCCTTCTTCGCTATGTCACCGTGAGCTTTCCGAGAGCATCTGCCAGGAAAACAAGTACACAGCAAATGATTAGTGTCTGGGTTCATCCCTTGTGTTGGTTTTTACTAGTTTCTGTTTTGATGGCCTTTTGGTGAACTCTGGCCCTCGTTCTAGAATATGCTCTCTTCTGAGCAAGCAGTTCCCATCTCCACTTAGCATCCGCACCCTTCCCTTGGAGCCAGGGAGCAATATTACACTAATAAGCATTCCTATTCTCAGAGGTACCTTCCTGGGATGAGGTGTAAATTAATGCCAGTCTGACCACTCTAGGTCATTAAAGTCCAGATGGTAATTTTTGCAAGAGGAGAAACTGAACCCTACTGGCCTGGCCCTGATCCAACCTGGATAATTGCCTCCTGCCTACACTATACCCCCTTCTCGTTTCAGATGCACAAATGGTTTTCACCTCATCCTCAGACAGCGCGAGAGGCAGGCTGTTGCATGGGCGCAGGAGAGTGAGGCACCATTCCTCCAGGGGGTCTGCAGAGTGCTCTGGGGCAAGCCGGGCAACATAAGTCTAAGGGTTTTAATCATGTATTTGGAAAAAAATTAAGACTTACTCATCTTAGGTAAAAACCCTTCATCCGCCAGTGCAGTTATTTTAATTCTTTAAGCTACAGGAGTGATCAAGAAGTCCATTGTACCTAAAAAGGGGCTTGATTGGACATGAATTGTTTTTGTTAGAATCATAGAAATATGGTTATCCCCTGCATAGGTAGTGCCTGGACTGAATCCACTTTTGACTTGAAAGCTACATAAAACAGTCGTTGATGGGTTTTCGCTGGAACAAATCCTATTTCTTATTATTATGGAGGGAGATTAGGAAATACAGCAAGAAGCTCTAATGCCTACCCAGCACGCAACTGCCTGCAGTAAGGAGGAGCTGATTGGCAGCATGGAGAAAAGAGATTCCTCTGGTTGTAAAGTGTCCAGGGCCAAATGCAAGGTCAGGAGTGCCCAGGGTTGATCTGATTGGCACAAAGGTAAACAGATGGAGAGACGCGCAAGGCACAAGTGAGCCAGGGCTGATTAGGAGCACAATTCCCAGCAGGTCTGCAGATCCTGACCCTTCAACATGAGATTATCCTGAGCACCCTGGATTCACTTCAAGGGGGACAAAGTTCCTGAAGTGGTTCGAGATTATGTGTTGGCTTGCCACATGCGGAAAAACCTGTGGCTCAGAATTCTCTCCACCTCCCTTTGTGTCTTTGGCCAGAGAGATGGCGTGTATGGAATGGGCTGAAGCATACTTTCTCCACCCAGAGAAACGTCATGGGGCCTCAAAATATCATGCACAGCTTATTCCAGGACCATCAGGGGCCCCAACTTGCCCACAAACACATTTTCTTCACCCATGGCCTCAGCTCAAACTTGACTTAGAGAAGCTTTGACTTGACTCAAGCTAATACTTAGTAATAAAGCTTCCTGGGAAAGTAAGACTGCCAAAGTTTAAGTGGTGGGTTTTTATGACCAGGATTATGGTCCATTAAGGGACGAAGATGAAAACAGCAGCTTGTTTCATTTTGATCTCTTCTTTAGGCTGAACCACCATCCTATTTCTAATTAAAGTTCCACAAGAAAAAATGCTGACATTTCTCCTCCAGAAACAACCTTCCTGGCTCTTTACCAAAAACTCACCGCAGTCTGAAGTCATGTGTTCACAGTACTGAGATTCTGTGGCTTCGTTTTCTCTAAGAGAATTAATGACCAATAGTAAGATGAGCTTTCAATTAAAAAAATTAATGGAAAAAAAGCACATGAAATGTATTCAGTTTGAATGGATGTGGAAGCAGGATGCCCTTGGATAACAGAATGAGAGCCCTGCCCATGGATCATCTTGACTCTACATTGCATGATGGAGAGTGTTGACGCCAGCTCTCTTGGTGAAGTCACATGACCATGAAAAACAAGTCAGCTCAGGGGATGAGAATCCTGCCACCATGCACGGCAAAGAAGGGCCCCTTCCCCTCTAGACGTGGTCTGGTCATTTTTTAAATCAAGATACACAAACATCTTAAAGGCACTCCAGACAAATCCTAATGGATAAGAACACTGGCAGAAAGATAATTAAACAACTATTAAACAAATATGTATTTTGTTTTTTGTTTTTGGTGGATTTTTGGGGGTGGGAAGGTACCAGGGGGTTGAACCCAGGGTTGCTTAACCACTGAGCCACATCCCCAGCCCTTCTGTTTTTTATTTTGAGACAAGGTCTCACTGAGTTGCTTAGGGCCTCACTAAGTTGCTATGGCTGGCTTTGAACTTATGATTCTCCTGCCTCAGCCTCCTGAGCCACTGAAATTACAGGTATGTGCCACTGCGTCCAGCTTAAGCAACTGTTTAATGGGCTTGGATGTGTCCCACCCTTCAGGGGTTGCCAATGTGATAACCTACCTTTTGAACCTTCTCAATAATAAGTTTTTTAAAAATGAGCTTTATATCACATACTGCAATAAATTTCAATCTAACCAAAGAGGTCTCATCTCTACATAAGAATATCTCAAAGGCTACTCACAATGAAATTTAAAAAAACAAAAAACTAAGAATAAAGTATTTTTATAAAAGATTTTGAAGAGCATTATCAAGAAAGAACCTGGGGCTCTGTGGCAGAGTACTTGCTGAGCATGCATGAGGACAGTTTCAATTCCCAGCATGAAAGAAATCTGTTAGGTTTAAAAAAAAAAAAAAAGCAATTTCTCTTCAAGAATATTTTCATCAAGCCTGAGGTTTCAAATTAATTTAAAGTGAACACAAAATAAAATGGAAGTTGTACCATCATTAGCTTAAGTATGTGGAATTCGGTCAACGCTATTTGTTCACACACTCGCCTGTTTATGAAGACACAGAAGAAAAAGATCCTTCATGGACAGCTAGGCCCAACGTTTTTTTAGTGGGAATTTATGACAAATACAAAATCCTGAAACAACTAAAACAGGAATCAAACTGTTTTTCTTCCTCTCCTGCTCTTTCCATGGCCGGCTCCAGAGAACATTTGCCCCAGATGGTTGCTTGGCTTACTCTGTGCGGGAGGGACTGTAAGGCAGGGTGATGCCCGGAGGTTTTCTGCTTTCCTGTACCCAAGCTCTGAGGATGGGAACAGGGCAAGGGGTGTCTGTGGACTGTGGGTTTGGTGGGAGGGTCCCCTAGCTGGGAATGCATGGGGAATTCCTTCACAGAGGGACTTTCTTTTTCAGAGAGTGTTCAGAGGGGGCAGAGGCAGTGTCCTGAGGCACATTGAACCTGGTGGTTGATGCTATCAATATTTAAACTTGGAATTCACATTTATGCAGCTACATACAAACAGATACGGTGCAAATGGCAAAAGAAAAAAGAAATCATCTTTCAAGCTGCCATACCCTAAGAATAACTAAATGAACTACCATTATGTCATGGAAAATCTGTATTTATTGGGAGGTATCTTAGTCAGCTCAGGCTATCGTAACAACATGTGGCTTAAACAACAAAAATTTATTTTCTCACAGTTCTGAAGCCTGGGAAGTCCAAGCTCAAGGTGCCACAGGGTGGGTGTCTTGTGAGGGCTGTTTGGGTGGCAAAAATCCACCTTCTTACTGTGTCCTCACATAGTGGGAGTGGTGGCACATTAGAGGGGGCTCTTCTTATAAGGACACTAATTCTATATGAACAGGGCTCCAATCTCACAACCTCATCTCACCTGAATTATTTCTTTAAAGGTTTTTATCTCCCAGTACAATCATAGAGTACATATGAATCTGGGGGCAGGGAGACACAGTTCAATCCATAATAGAAGAGTTCATGTTCAAAATATTTAACTACTGCACACAGGAACCACCCAATTAGAACATAGGATGGCTGGACCAGTTTATGTGAGCAGAATATCAGCTCTGCCCTTTGGATCTGGGAAAAAAGAAAGAAAAGTCTTTCTCTTGGTTTCCTCCTGGAAAAATCTCCCCCATGCATTTAAGAAATGGCTCCTGGAGGGGGGAACCATCCCAGAAGCCGATGTCATTCCTCCACAAACTATCCATTCAACGCATGAGCTCTTCTGGGGGAAAATGCAAAAGGTAAAATTCAAGGTGGATATCCATGATCTGGTTTTTCCCCTCAATAACAAAGTTTATATCCACTGATTGATACTGTTTTGATAATGTTTCTCTCTCAACTGTATTTCTATATTCTAATAAAAAAAAGAGTAAAAAAAAAAAAAAAAAGAAATGGCTCCTGTAACACGGTGTTTTACCAAAAGAAAAGTAAAAAGGTTGCATTATCAATATAAACAATCTTTTAATTCATCAATCTACTAGTAGTGTTTATCTGGTGAGAGGGGAATTGTAGGAAACTTTCACTTTACAGATTGTATCAGTTTATCATGTGCATACAGCTTTTGGAACAAAAATATAAACAACAACTTTCATTCTGCTTTATGCTTGTAAATGTACCTGCCCATTAGTTCTTAGCTCCCTAAAGGAATGAGCCAGGCTAGCTGCAGACTTGTGCCTGGAACTTTACCTCTTAAGAATTAAACGATCACATTAAGAGTTGAATTAGTGCTAAGCATAAAAACAACTTATCGTTCACGTAGATTGTTCATTTCTTGTTCCAAAGTTACCTTTTTTAAAAAATGACAAATTTCTGAATGAAAAAGTGAACTTTTCTAAGAAGAAAGTTCTAATGGTGTTCAAAAAAGTGGCTGTTAGAAGGCCTCCGGCCCCCTCCTTACACATGATTACATTTTTCTCTCCCCTGAAAAATGAAATCACCCTTTCTCTTTCTCGGTATTTGAAAAAGGAAAGCCTTCTCATCCCACAAGGAGATGGTATATCCACAAACGAGACAGATTCGTCTTGTTGGCACATGGGATTCCTGCTTCACACCTGTACTAGTTTCATAACCCTCTCACTATAGATTAAGTATGGCATGCAACAATTTACATTTTTCTCTATGTTCATTCAAACTGAGATTGTAAATATAAAATATATATGTATATGTACGTATATATTTGGAAACTATTAGCACTAAATCAGAAATTAAAATTTAAAAAATACCATTCACAAGTCCATCAAAATTATAGACTATTTAGGGATTGATTTGATAAAAATATGCAAGACCTGTACATTGAAAATTATAAAACTGCTGAGAGAAAATTTGTAAACATTAAAAATGGAGAAATACACCTTTATCTGTGGGTCAGAAAACCTAAGGAAGAATACATAAACCTGTAATTATAGTCAGATTTCAATACCTGTCTCCCAATAATTGATGGAACCAGTAAACAGAAAATCATCAAGGATGTAGAGTATTGGTCAACCCTGTCAATCAATTCAACCTAATTGACATGTGTAAAATAATCCATACATCAATAGAATACCACCTTTATTCCAAGTGCATACAAAGCAGTTACCAATATTCTGGGCCATAACATGAGTTTTAATTTATTTAAACCAATTCAAATCATATAAAACATATTATACGACAAAAATTAAACTGAACTAGAAATTTATAACAGAAAATCTCTGAAAAATCTGGAAATATTTGGGTACTAAATAATATACCTTTAAAAAAAAAGTCAAGGGGGGCTGGAGCGGTGGCTCAGCGGTTTTGGCGCTTGCCTAGCAAGCGGGAGGACCCGGGTTCAAACCCCAGCACCACGTACACAACTGAGTGTTGGAGCAACTAAGGCCATGTGAAAAACT
>PVKS010053099.1:0-10518 GCA_004027875.1 Aplodontia rufa
CATTGGAAAACTGCAAGTCAAAACAAGATGCCATTTCACACACATTAGCATGTTAGAAAGTAACTATTATTGACGAGAGTTTGGGTAAATTGGAAGCCTTTTGCATTGGTAGTGGGGTGTAAAATAATTAGTCCCTATGAGGAAACAGTTCTTTGATTCCTCAGAAAGTTAAACACAGAATTATGATATTACCCACCAATTCCATTCCTACACAAACTAGTGCCATGTTTCTAGCTACTTTCCTCTGCCCTAGCTTTCTGCCATGATTTTCTGACTCACCTCCAGCCCCAAAGAATGGAGTCTAATACCTACGGAGCCCCAAAACAAACTTTTCCTCTTATAGTTGTTCTTCTCGTCACAGCAGTGAAAAAGCCAACTAAAATAAGAGTGAAACTATTACCACCCTTAAACTGAAAAATGTTACAATATTTCACTGGTTGGCCCTGGACTTTCTCTGCTCAGTACTGGAGTGCTTTTATACATTTTGAATTTGAGTGAGTTGAGATGGTGCTTGCACTTTCCACTTGAAGAAACCTCATCATTACCTTTTACTTTTATGGCAGTTATTTATCAGTTAGGAAAACACAACTTGTCATATAAAGTTGAGTAAATTATGGGAGTCAATAACATAGAAGAAAAAATCTGCAAATAGCTAAATGATCTGATAATTGAAAGGGTGCAATTTAGAATGAGGCTTTTATTTAACCATCAACTTATAAACAGTGGTATATAATGGCAGTAAAGGTATATAATGATAGCAATTATGTTTTGAGCATTTAGTATAGGATATATATTTTATATGCATTATTTAGCTTAATCCAATTAAAACCATGTAGGATAGAATATTAAATTAAAACCACATAAGGGGGCTTGGATTGTAGTTCTATTTTATTTCAAATGTTTTATAGGTTTCAGCGTGTCTTTTATACTACTGGTTGAATTTATTCTTACTTTATTTTTTATGATACTAATTTAAATGAGATTTTCTTAAATGTTTTTTGTGGTAATGGACATTGAATCCATGGTAATTTTACTACTAAGTTATATCCACAGTAATTTTTACTTATTTATTTTTATTTTGAGACAGTTTCTAAGTTGCTCAGGGTTTTGCGAAATTGCTGAAGCTGTTCTCAAATTTGTTATACTCTTAACTCAGCCTCCTGAGTTGCTGGGATTGCACGCGTGCATTATTGTGTCAGGCTGATTTCTTAGCTTCTTATTCAAATGAGTCATTAGTGCACAGCTAATTTTTGTATGTTGATTTTGGGTATTCCAGTATTATTGGATTCATTTGTGAGTTCTGTTTTTTTGGTGGATATTAAGTATACAAAACAGTGGACTTCATTTTTACATATTTGTACATATTTATATGATCAGTTTCATTCCTCAACACCTTCACTTAACTCCTCCCCCACTTTCACACTGATTTCCTTCATCTGCAGTAATGGTTTCCCTTCTACATTCATGATGAACATTTTTTTTCTCTCTAACGTCCACATATGAGACAAAATATACAATTCTTTTCTGCATCTGTTTTACTTCACTTAACATGATAATAATCTTCAGTTCCATTAATTTTCCTGCAAAGGGCATTATTTCATTGTTCTTTATGGCTGAAAAACACTCCATTGTATATCTATATCACATTATCTTTATCCATTTATCTGTGGACAGACATCTGGGTTTATTCCATAACATTGCCACTGTGAATTGTATCATGATAAATATGTTTATACAGGATTGTCTAGAGCATATTGATTTCAATTCCTTCAAAAATATACTAAGGAGCAGTATAGCTGTAAAATATGGTAGTTCTGTTTTTATTTTTTTGAGGAACCACCATTTTGATTTCCCTAATGGCTGTAGTAATTTACATTCTACCAACATTGTAAAAGAGTTATTTTTCCTTGCATCTTCAACAGTGTTCATTATTATTTGTGTTCTTGATGATTGTCATTCTAATTGGAGTCAGATTAAGTTTTAGTGTAGTTCTGATTTGCATTTCCAATTGGTAAGGATGTTGAACATTTTTTCACATATTTGTTGCCATTCATAAATCTTCTTTTGAGAAATGTCTGTTTGGTTCATTTGGCAATTAATTTGTTTATTTTTTTAAATTCTTTATGTATTCTGGATATTAATTCTCTGTCTGAAGATATATGGCAAAAATTTTCTCCCAGTTTGTAGGTTCTCTCTTCATAGTGTTAAATTTTTTATTTGTTGTTCAGAAGCATTTTAATTTGATTCTGTCCCATATATCTATTCTTGCTAGCATGGGTGTCCTATTTAGGAACTCTTTATTGTGCCTATATGTCAAATTGTTTCCCCTATATTTTCTTCAAGCAGTGGCAAAGTTTCTTAGGTCTTTGATCATTTTGAATTGACTTTTATATGGCCTAGGAATAGGGATGTAGTTTCATTCTCTATATATGTGGATATTTGGTTTTCCCAGGCCTATTTCTTTAAAACAGATTTTTCTTAGCCAACATTTGATTTTGGCAGTTTTGTCCAGAATCAAATCAGATGATTGTAGCTGTGTGAGTTTGCCTCTACTTCTTCTGTTTCATTGATCTATGCTTCTGTTTTATGCCAGCATGATGTTATTTTTCTTACTATGGCTGTGGAGTACAATTTGATAATAAGTATTGGGATGTCTCTAGTATTGCTCTTTTTCCTGATGCTAGATGTAGGTGTGTCATATGTAGCATTTGCTGGTTTTAGATACATTCCTTCTATATGTTTATTGAGAGTTTTGTCAGAAGCACATATTTAATTTATAAAATGCTCTTTCTGCATCTATTGAAATTATCATGTGAGGGGCTTGGCAGTTACAGTGCTTGCCTGGCATGCTCAAAAATGCCAGTTTGACCCCCAGCACCACATACACAACAACGGAGTGTCAGAGCAAGGAGTGTCACATGTTAAACTAAATAAAATTGGTTCTCTTTCTCTCACTCTCTCACTGTCCCTCTCTCTCTGAAAAAAAAGAAATTGTCATGCGATTTTCTTATGCACCAATCTGTTAGTATGGTTATAGCATTTTTTTCCATAAAGCTTACATTGAAACATTCTTGCATCAAAGGGATAAACCACAATTGATCAAGGTCTATATTTCTTTTAATGTTTTACTGAATATGTTTTAATTTTATTTTGATGAAGGTTTTTTATTTATATACAGCAAAAAAGATATGTGATATAATTTCAGCATTCTTACATTTGTTGACTTGTGGCCTAATGTATGTTCTAATCTAGATAATGTTCCATATATGTTTGAGAAGAATTTGTATAATGCTACTCTTGGATGGAAAGTTCTGTATATGTCTGTTAGGTCCATTTGGTTTATAAAGCTGTTTAATTCACCTGTTTCCTGATTGATTTCTTTCTGAATTATATATTCTTTTTTAAAATATGACATTAAAGTCACTTACTATAATTGCATTGCCATGTATTTCTCCCTTCAGACATGTTAATATTTATATATAGAATTGTGTTCTACCTTTGAATATATATGATTATCTAATTTTCTCTTTTAATTTACTCTTTCATTATTATATAATGTCCTTAGTCTCTTTTGACATATCTTAAAGTCCATGTATCTGACATAAATGTAGCCACCTTTGCTCTCTTTTGTTTACAGTCTTCATGGGATATCTATTTCCATCCTTTCACTTTCAGCCCATGTGTACCTTCAAGTTAAAGTCAGTATATGCTATTAAGCATATACCTGTCTTTTAAAAATCCATTTAGCTAATTTACATCTATTGAACAGATAAATTAATTCATTTACATTTAAAGTAATTATTGATAGGAAACACTTACTGTTGCTATTTTGTTGTTTTCTCATTATTTCATTATTCCTTGGTTGTTGCTTTCTTCCTTCTTTGCTTTCTTTCCTCATAATTTTATTTTTTGCTTTTGTAGTCACATGTATTGTTTTTTTCTATTTTTTGTATGACGCTCATTTTTATTGTTTTTGATTACCATACGCTTACATAAACCATCTTATAATACTTTATTTGAAGCTGATTACAATTTAATTGTATCTATATTTTATTGCTTAACCTCCTGTCACTTTTTTTTCAGTATCAGGGATTGAACCCAGGGGAACCTAACCCTTGAGCCACATCCCTAGCCCTTTTCAATTTTTTTATTTTGACACAAGGTCTCGCTAAATTGCTTAGGGCCTCACTAAGCCCCTGAGGCTAGCTTTGAACTTAGCAATCCTCCTGCCTCAGCTTCCTGAGCTGCTGGGATTACAGACATGCACTTCTGAGCCCTGCTAACTTTTACTTTTAAGCTAAAGTTAAAAGTGATTTATTCCCCAGCATTATAAATTTAAATTGTTCTGAATTTTTCATATACTTAATTTTCCGATAAGTTTTATAACTTTATATGTTTTTATGTTGTCAATAGCATCTTTTGGATCAACTTGAAGAACTTCCTTTAGAATTTCTTGCATTACAAGTAAGTCAAGGGGTTATGAATTCTATAAGTTTTGTTTAACTAGTAAAATAACTATCTCTCTTTAATTTTTGAAGGAGATTTTATTCTGGTATAGTTTCCTTAGTTGGTAGAGATATTTTTCTTTCATTAGTTTGAATATATCTTTCCTATCATTTCCAGTCAGCAAGGTTTCCACCGAGAAATCAGATAGTCTTATGGTAGTTCTTTCATACGTGATGAATTGAATTTCTCTTGCAGTACTCAAATTTTCTCTGCCTTTGTCGTTTGAAAATTTGATTATAATATTTAAGTGAAGACTTTTTCATGTTCAAACTATTTGGAGTTCTTTGGTTTTCATAGACCCAGATGTTCATTTCCACCACCAGATTTATAAAGTTTTCTATTTCTTTAATTTTCTGTCACTTCCTCTTTGTCTGATCCTTCTAGGACTTACATAACAATATATTGATTTCTTTGATGGTTTACGATAAATTCAACAGACTTTCTTCTTTTTCATTCATTTTTTTTGTTACTCTGGATAGTTTCACATGATCTCCTTTCTTGTTTGCTGAATCTCTAATTTATAGAATCTGCTGTTGAAGTTTAGTCATGCTATTCTTTAGCTCAAGAATTTGGTTCTTTTTTATGGTTTCTACCTCTTTGATGAACTTTTAACTTTTTTGGAATATGGAAATGGAGTTGTGTATTTCCATTTTCCCAAGTCAGTTAGGCTTTTATAAAACCTCAGTGTAGTTTCTCCTAGGGAAAAAATTTTTATACTTTCTTAAATTTTTTATTAAGGAGTTGAGTTATTGTACAATCATAAATGCAAATGAAGTAACAATATGATGTACATATATTCTTAAACCAGAATTACCCCCATATCACCCACACCCCAGTCTCTTGAACTTTCTGTTTTGTCCCTACAAACAATATGAATACTTAGGTTGTGAATTTTCCAGAACTGAATGATTGCATAAGTATTATTTGAATTCTCAGGGGGGTAAAGAGTATGCTACATTGTTGATTTCTCTCTAGATCCCTCCCTATAGTCCCTTTCTCTCCTCTCCCTCACGTCCCTGCTCCTTGCTCCCCTCCACTACATATCTATTGTTGCCCTAGATTTAGAACAAAAATGCTTTTGTGAATTAATTTTTCCCTCCTTTGTCCTGTCTGAAGCATGAGGGGATTTTTCCCTGATATGCACTGTGATAACCTGGTAGGATTTCAAGAAGCAACACTCACAAAAAATGGCTGTGCCTACTGCTGAATAGGATCCTCTAGAGATTTTATCTCTGACACTAGTCCACACTGAGCCTACAGCAATTCCTCATTTACAGTTTGTGTTTTCCTACTCCAGAAATGATTCCTGCATAGATTCTTACTGTATTTTCTTCTATACATTTACCTGTCTTCACAATGTTGGGGTCAGTGGCTTGCCGTAAAATATCACTTCTCTTAAAAATCTAAGAATAGTTCTTGATTTTTCTGTTTGTTTAGCTTCTCAATTTTTTTTATAAAGAGAGAAGAAGGACAGAGAGAGAGAGAAAGAGAGAGAGAGAGAATCCATTTTATTTAGTTTTTCATGTTGCTTTTGTTGTTCTAACATTTTGTTGGCATATGTGGTATGTGATGCTGGGGTTTGAACCCATATCCTCTTGCATGCCAGTCAAGCCATAACCACTGAGCCAACATTCAGGCCCTAACTTTGTGTATTTTAATCAAAATTAATACCTTATACGTAAAGCTAAAATTTTCTTTGATGCACCCGGTCTTACTTTTGTCCATTACTTTCTTCCCCTTCCTTTTATATATTTTTGTTTTTTTGTACATTTCTGTGTATATGTATAAAATACATATTGTATATAGGAATTTGTTTAAAAATATAATAATAGGCACACTTTTCTGTAATTGATTTTTCATTCTACACTGTATGTTGGAGGTCTTTATGACTCATTAAAAAACTACAAATTGGAGATCCTTGCTTGGCCAACTTCACTTTTAAATGCTACTTTATCATCGACAGCTAAAATACTACAGTTTATTTAGCGAATAGTATTACACTAACTGATCAGTAAAATTGCTGGCTTTTAATCCTGGGATTAAGTCACACTAATCACATTGCCTCTTATTTTCAATCAATAAAATGCAGATAATAATACTTTCCTCAAATGGATATGTGGGGACTAAATTTGGTGATATATGTAAAGCTGTGATAATAGGGCATATCACATGGGAATCATGCAATAAATGTCAGCTATTACTGCTCATGAGCATTACTTTATTCTTGTTTCACTACTCCAAATACTGTCATAGTAAATATCCATTATGTTTTTTGAGCATGTATATGAGTATTTTTCTGAATAAGATATGAAGTAATGAAATTGATAGGTTCCAAAACATGCCTACAGTTCTTTTTGTTTTAATTTGCATCACTTTGGTTACTAGAGAGGTTGGACATCATTTCCAAGGTTTGTTATCCAGCTATATTTTTTTTAAATATTTTGTGACTTGCCAAAATTATTGGTCCATTTCTCATATTTATTTGTAGAAATATACTTGTTCCTAATTTTAAGGGTTATGCTTCTAAAATCTCATGAGAGATATTTCAAATCATCATTACTTATTTCATATAAATACAATTTCTGCTTTAGGGTTCATAATATCTGAATTTACTACCCAGACCTTGTTGCCAAAATCTACTCACTTTCTAATAACTCCCATTTCCTCATCATTTATTTGAAACTTTTTCACCTGTTTCATTTTACTTTCATCTCAGTTTCTGTCATTTCCTCAGCTACATCACCACCTATGTGAACAACATATTCAATATAGTGGCCTCTTGGTTCTTGATTTCATTAGCAGGGACCTTTACATCATACACTATGGTCATACTTTCATCCTTATCATTATCCTGAAATTTGAAACATCAAATACATTATCTTGACTTTTGAAATATAACAGTGAAACTTTGTCAGTTCTGTTTTCCATCTCCATGGAAAAGACTTAACTACCTCTTCCTATCTAATGCTAAATATCCTTGGGTGTGCTTTTAATTTCTTTCCCAACCACTTTCTCAAGGACTTAGTTGTACTAATATCCCCATCTCTCATGTTTATTCTATCTGTGCCTTCTCTAATGTTCCCTTTCAGTTAACTTTTAAATATATTCAAGTTTCCTTATACTCTTCAATTAGGGTTGCTATAGTTTGAATGTTTCCCAAAGTTCATGATTTGAAGTGATCACCAGTGTGATAGTATTAGGAGGTGGAGTTTTACAGTAAAAAGTCATGAGGGCAGAGCCTTCAGAAATGGGATTAACAACCTTACAGAAGGACTTGAGGGGAAAATTCACCCCTCCTGTCCCTTCTGCTGTATGAGGACACAGCATGTATCCCCTTCATAGGAAATGGAAGTAAGATAAGCTAGGCATTGGGGGCTGGAGTGGTGGCTCAGTGGTTGGAGCATTTGACTGGCATGAGTGAGGACCCAGGATTGAACCCCAACACCACGTACACAACTGTGCTGGAGAAACAAAGGCCAGATGGAAAAATAAATAAAAATATATTCTCTCTCTCACTCTTTCCCCCTCTCTTTAAGAAAAAAAAAGAAATGAAAAGATGAAAGAAAGAAAGAAAGAAAGAAAGAAAGAAAGAAAGAAAGAAAGAAAGAAAGAAAGAAAACTACTGTGATGTCCAGATATCAAATCTTGGACAGCCCAGCCTCCAGATCTTTGAGAAATAAATTATAATTTTTTTTCCTGTGGCACTGGGGATATTGAACCCAGGGGAGCTCTACCACTGAGCAACATCATTATCCCTATTTATTTCCACTTTTAAAATTTTGGGACAGTTCCTCATTAAGTTGCCCAGGCTGGCCTTGATAAATTTATGTTTTTTTTTAAAGAAATTAGTTGGTCTGTGGTATTTTGTTATAACAGCACAAATGGATTGATGTGGGTTATACTGAGACATAGCTTATTGATATGGACTTTGCATTTCCCACGAGGTAAAATTAGCATGCTCTTTTGGAGTCAAAAGAATTGTAGGCCTTGACTATATGTATCTTTGCAAATATGGGAGCATACATGAAAGTGGATTCTATGCATTAAACCAAGGAGGATAACATAGAAGAATTAGTCTGGCCAAATTAATTAATATGCATGCATTCATCTGGATTTTAGGATGTGATATGCTGGCATGAGCACCAACAAATAGTGACAATTATATGCTAAGTTGGCTAAATTGATGCTTATACCATAATGTTTAATAGTTAATGAAATGTCAGAAATTTCCTGATGAACAGTAGAGGAAGGATTTTTGAGGACCCAAGGAGATAGAATGTCATAATGGACATCTTATGTGTAACTCTCTAATCATGTAATTTAGACATTAAGAATAATAAGTAATAGGTTTGATTAAGCCCCAGTACAAAATTAAATAAATTGATATGTTATGTAAACAGAGATTTGGAGCACTAATCAAGGTATTTTATTTCTCAAGATTTGCTGATAATGGATAATTAATCATGTCATTTTGGGCACATCTGTGTTGATTAAGTGTGCAACTGTTTACTTCCTGTTATCATAGTCTTGGTTTTATTGACTTTGGAAGTCCCATTGCTGAAGAATAGAACACTTCAATTAGGAAACATAGTCATGGTTCCATTAAATTGTAAGCTAAGACTGTTCTTTAGCCAATTGTGGCTCCCCACAAATCAACAGGCAGAAAAAGAATCACTGTACTGACTGGGATAATTGACTCTGATTATCAAGGGGAACTAAACTAGGGTTGTGGAGACACTTTTGAATCTAAGAGGACTACTGCTGAAACCTAAAGGATTCACTGAAGTACCTGTATTATTCTCTTGCCAAATAGCCATAATCAATGAAAAGCAAACAAATCTAGGACCATAAAAGCCTCAGATCCTGCAGTGATATAGGTTTAGATTATTTCGCTAGGTAAAACAAAGCTCATCCAGTCAAAATGCTGGTGAGGGCAAAGAAAGATAAGGATCTGGTTGTGAAAAAAGGCAAGTCTAATTATAAAGTTAGGACTCATAAGCAGCTAGAAAATTAGGTCCTGAAGTACATGCTACTTTCTTTTTCTTCTTCCCCAACCTTTTGCCTCATATAAAGAGTAATAATGGTGACTGTCATTTTAATTTTGTATGGAAATAAGAGAGTTGATAGAATTCTGCAATTAGATGGTAGCTGGTGGATACCTGTGTGTTCCCTATATTAAAAATAACTATTTTATGTGGCTAAGTAATATGAGTAGATGTTGAGGATCAAAAGTGGACATTCTTTGCCTGGTTCTCCAGAGACACTCTCCATCCATCCATTTATGCTTGTGTCCAGGAGGCTGACCTTTGAGGTCTGAGTCCATGCACTCTGTTCTCTCCAGCTTTTAGTTGAGTTTGTCTAATGTGAAAAATGACAAGATTAGAGGGCAGAATGACTGTGTTCTTTAACAAAGGCCACAGGTCCTGCCAGGGAAAGTATTAAACGACAGCTGATCTTTCCACGTTCTGGGAATTAGTTGTTCTTCTTGCATTTTTAAGGTTAAAGGTCATGAAAGTTGACAAGTGTTGCTCTTTCTAGTAAGATCACTGAGTTTTGTTGGTTTTTATTAACCCCTCTTATACCTTGTAACTTGTTCCTTTATTAACGTCTCTTTGATATCCAATTTGAGGGTGCCATCTATTTTCTGGTAAGAACCTGAATGGTATATCAAACAGTAATTTACATTTATTTACCCTGATTAAGTTCTTTGGGTTTACGATCCTAATGATATTACTTTTCAAACATATATGAAAGTCAGAAATCTGAGTTATCAATGACAAAAATCTCTTGATTCTCCTCACTCTACATGCTTAACCCATAATTATTTTCTGGCAATTTCACACCAAAAATGGACCATGATTTCCTCCCCTTCTTTCTTTTATCCTACCACTTTTCTTGTCTAATGTACTATTTTCCCTTGCTTTGATTAATAGAATGGCACCTTATTTTCCTTTGTTTTTCTTAATATTTCCTTCATTATGGAAATATTTTTAAAAAATAACAATCTGCCCC
>PVKS010053100.1:0-10513 GCA_004027875.1 Aplodontia rufa
TCCTGAGTAGTTGAGATTACAGGTGTGGACCATCACACCTCGCCTTTCACCTACCTCTTAAAGGAAGAGAAATCATGGTTGAAATCTGGGCTACATGTAAAGGAGAAAAATATTGGAAACATGTTTTCTCCAATATGCTCCTATTTAGAAATAAATAACAATATTTATTAATAATGATTCTGTCCAAGAACTTGTGGTACAGAGTATTGATTTTGTGATATTCCCTAGTCAGCATAATTAGAGAACAAACTAATGTGGCTCCATTTACGTGTACTTCTTCACAAATGATATAAATATACTGTTGTATTCAATAACACCTATGTGCTGCGTGCACTCAAAATGAAATGTTCAATCCTGAAATTAATGCGTATGCAATATTTCCAATATTTTCTTGCCATTCCATGACAGATTCTGAACATTCCCAGAGCTTTCTGTGTTTTACAGGAGATTTTTGCCCTAGGGATCATTTCTATTCCTGATAGTATTTTGTCTTGAAGGAGAGAGAAGAGTAATGTAGACTTTTATTTTCTTTCCCTATGACACAAGAGATTTTTAAGTATGTAAAACTCAGAATAGCCTTGAGTTCAATATCTGTGTTATTAAAGTAAGATAAGGGGCTAATTCTAATTATTGAAATACATGACATTGTGTAGCCACTAAACAAACTGCCGAAATGATCCATGCAAAATAAATCCTGACAAAGGGTGGTTGTAATTATGATACAATTTTGGAGCTCAGAATCATCAGAGGATGATGATAACAGAAGTCTCTTTGACATAGCACCATGATGCAGTTTATATTTTAGGTCTGTCAAAACTCTATGCTTTGAATTGTTGTGTTTCTGTTAGTGGAGTTTTCTGTGTAGTCCCTCTGACAAATACCAAATTAAACACTGGAATGTGGTATCATAGATAAAATATTGATCCCCTCTTCTAGAAATGTATCTTCCACTGAGTTTTAAATTTTGTGGATTTATCTGAACTCATTGTAGCACTTCATTTTTCAAAACAGTTCCTATAGTTAAGCTTGCAGAACATAAGTAATTGGAAATTTTGAAAATGGGAAGCTAAAAAATTAGTAAAATTTGTAAATATTCTGGCTCAGCAATCCAAATTCTCAGTTATTTTTATTCCTTATTTGCAAATTTTGGGCAAGATGGTCATGCTTTCATAATTTCCTATAAATACCTGCTTGTGATTAATTTAAGATATAAGCAGGCATAGCATATTAAATGTTATTATAAAGAAGTTTGATGAAATATTTGATAGAGGAAATAGCAAGTACAATTTGTCTTTTGCAGCTTCAATTTTTTAAAAAATTTTCAATTCTAGTTATTTTTCCTATACACAAGAGCCCTCATTTATAATTTTCTTATTTTTTCCCCTTCTCTCTAGGTTGCTAGTTAAAAATGTACTTAGAGTTGGGCTTAGGAATGTTATTCTAATTATAGTCAAATAAAGGTAATGTGTCAAAATATCTTGGAGAACGCTTAGTCAAGATCTTATATTCTGCCAATGACAAAATTAGATTTGGAGAAAATAAATTGCTATGTGTATATGTGTGAGTGTTGCCCTCCAAACTGAGATGTAAGATGAATAGTAAAATAATCATGCCTCAAATTCAATGCTTGAATAACTGGTCTTTTAAATAGTTTATGAGTGTATTGTGATAAACACACATACACATATTTTAATTTAGTTGAAGAAACTGAGGAAGCAACATTGGAAGATTATAGAGCTATATCTAATCTCAGAACAATCTGTCATACTACATCATATAAATATCTTGTATTTAAAGTTGTGTTTTGCAGGACCCAATCATGTAGCAATAAGACTATTTTGACTCAAAAACATTCAGAAGATGTGGAATGTATGGAAACAGTGTGCTAGGATGTTTTTGAAATTACTAAAATGTTAATATTAGGGCACCTGATGTTGTATAGCCATTTTAAATAATGTTATTTAATTCTGACTATGACCTAGCTTGCTAATATTGCCCCCTATTTTAGGAAGGAGGAATATAAAATGTGAGAAGGCAGATGGCAGGTCTGGGGTCACAGGGGAAACACTGAAGGTGAGATTGTCCTTGCTCAGAGGACTAGAATATTTGTCTTTTTTTTATAGTTTCATATTTTGTCTAAAAGCCTAAACTAGAGATCTTTTCTCTGTAAGGACCTTTTGTAGTTGCTTCCAACTAAAGGAGAGCTTATTTTTTACTTTCCATTTTACTTTTGCCTATGTCAAGATGGAGTGTTTAAGATACTATTTTGCCAGCTAATAAAAATTCTAATTGCAATTCTGAACCTGATGACAGAGCAAATCTCCTTTTCCAACTTTTCCAAAGCCCAAACCTCAAATCTAAATTTTGGGGAAAAACTGATACAGCACTTGTTTCCAAAGACACTTCAAAGCAGTTCTACCTCGGAGTCAGTTTTACCACTGGGTCCCTTCAGTGGCTCAGGGAGAAGAGCGGGTCCTCTGTGAACCAAGTGCTATGTCTGTGGGCTGCCATTGTTTGAAGATGAAGAATCCCTTTTTACTATCCATCCATCTGTTGTAAGGGAATTAGATGTCAAGGCTATTTGTTAAATCATGCTGCACATTACTAATTTAGCAAGGCTGTTATTTGCTGCACATTAAGACAGGTCATTAGGGACATTTGCATGAGTAACCTGAAATGTGACAATTCACTCGACAGTCATCGTCAGTGGATCTTTGGTTTCTGAAAATGGCAAAGAACCCCTCTAAATGCTCCATGTTACACATTTCTATAAAGCAAGGACACGGCTTAATTATCTATGAACTACAAATATAACACCATGCTCAATCAAAAGTGAATAACTGACATATGTATTGGGATCCAAATTACTCAATAGTTCTGATGGCTGCTGGACCCTAAAACCGCTCTCCCAATCTCGAGCATTAAACTTGTAAGTCTGCTTTGCCTTTTCAACAAGTTTACTTCTTGCTACTTACTGTTTATGCTTTATCATAAAAACTTAAAAACTGCCTTAAAAACTTCACAGGAATCAATCAAGACTGAAGAGTATCACTGAAGATCTTCAATGAATATTTTAAACGGCTTTGCAGTTTCATTCACCAACATCCCAGGTTTCATCATCTGTACTCCTTCCCCCATTCTCCTTGCAGAAAACACGTTATTGTTTGAGATCTTACAGACTCTTGGCAACTCTTACTTTCTCAAGAAAGTTCTGTCTCTTCCTTCTCAATCTCACTGGGAGCATTCATGCCTGCCCTTCTTAGCAGTCAGCGCATTTTGCTCTGAGCTTCCCAGTGAGTGACATATTTTAGAGAACTATCTGTAATGTGTTATCATTTACATATCTTTCCTTTCCATTAGAATGTTAGGTTCCTGTGTCTTGAGGACGTCTTAAGAATCTTTGCTCCCCAGAGCTGAGAACAATACCACTATACAGAAGAAAGTTAATTAATGAAAAACTGAAGTAGGCACAATGACTAGTAGGTACAAAGTCCCTTTGAAGACTTAACAGTATACTAAGCACTTAGCCTTTCAATGACCTTTCAGCTCATGAATGATTTTTCCTATTTTACAGTTGAACAGGATTTTAAAGAGTTTGATATCCCAAGGTCATGCCACCAGAAAGTGGTTTGGTTTGAACTCACATCGTCAACAACTTTTCCAAAGAAGACAAAGTAAAAGTACTTCAGAGTTCACAGAGGACTGGGGAATTAATGGCAGTTTTTCCAGGACTCAAAGTTTTCAGAATGAACGTGTGAGTGTGTGGCAGTGTGTGTGTGTCTGGGGGGGTGGGTCTGTTTTTCAGGCAAAGTTAATCTTAGAAGATAATCTATTTCAAGTCATGGCATTTTTGCCATGTTGCAGTGGTATTTTTGTAGAACATAAAAACATCTATTTCAGAGCCTTGTGAGCATAACTTTATATAGAATGTGAAAGTATGGAATGAGGGAAGGAAATGCTTGCTGCTTTGCCACTGCAGTGGTGATAAGCTCTGAATATAATGTCTGTCCTCACAGAGGAGAGGTAAAGCTAAATTCCTTGTGCAGTGAGGAGCTGATTCTGCCTTCCGCTGCCCCTGGCCACACAGGTATCTGTATTCACCACCTGTTGTATCATCATTTGCATCTGCCTCCAACTGTTGGTGATTCCTGCAGATGTCCCAGAAGAGCCATAAATACTCGCTTGCCTGGGTTCATCTCACCCAGCATGGTTATGAGAGAATTTACCCTGAGAAAAGTTGATTAAAAGAGAGAAGGAAATAATTCAGAATCAGGTTTCTTTTTCTTTTCTTTCTTTCTTAGTTTTTACACTGTGAGTTCAAATGCAATGGGATGAGTGTACCTCATACTTGGTTTCGGACCCCAGTACTCTGGTTCTCTGGAACTATGAGAACACTACAGAAGCGACACAGCCTCAGTGGCTTATTCTATAAAGCAGGAGAATAATGTTGTAATAGTGTGGGTTTGGAATGTCCTTGTAAGGATCATGAGTTCAATGCTTGTTCCTTAGCTTGTGGTACCATTGACTTGGTGGAAGGTTTAAGAAATAGGACCCACTAGAAGGTTTTTAGGTCACTGGGATGTACCCTTGAAGAGGTAGTGGGATCCCATCCCTTTCTTCTTCCTCTATTTTGAATCCTGGCCTTGAGCTGAGAGTCTCACCAAGTTTCTTCCAAGTTGAGCTGGCACACCACAGGTTCAAGAGCAATGGGGCTAACCAATCATGGACTCGATCCAAAACTGTGATTCAAAATAAACATTTTCTCTTATAAGCTGATTGCCCAAGGCATTTATTATAGGTACAAAAAGCTGAATAAAACAAATATCGACCTCTGCAGGACTGAATGAAATGTAATACATGGATGCTTACAGCATTAGGACATCAGCTTTTCTGTTGTTTCATATTACATCTATGACATGGCCCCTCTCTTTTGTCAGCAGAAAGATTAGCTATTATAGTAAAGGAAGAAGGGAATGAAAGAAGTAAGGAAGGAATAAAAAAGAAAGAAAAAAGATAAAATTATTACTTTTACTTATTTATTACAATTCCCTTACCCAAATTCCATAAGCTAGATACTTAAAAACAACAGAAATCTATTGTCTCTGAGTTCTGGAACCTGGAAGTCAGATGCTGGTGGGTTTGTGACCCTCTGAAACTGCTAGAGGAGACAGATACTCTCACCTTTGCCAGCTTTTCTTCACTCCACTGTTCTTTGACTTGTTAACATACCACTCCAATCTCTGCCACGATCGTCAGATGGTCTTCTCTCTGGCTTCGTCACTCTTTCTATAAAGTTGTGTTGTATCAAGAATACACCTACCCCATATGAAGTTATCAATGACTCCATCTCAAATTAAGATTATATTTGAGTCCCCAGAGGTTAGGATTTCAACATACGTATTTGGAGATCACACTTAAGTCCATAGCACTAGTTTTTTTTTTTTTTTTAACTAACATAGGTTCTATGAAGAAAACATTAAGATTAAATGATTAGTTGGCCATAATACATGCTCTGGAATGGCTTTCTTGGAAGCCAAAATGGCCTACTGGAGAAGTGAAATGACCCTGGACTTTTCTACTCATATTCCCTTTGACAATGTGACATTACCCATGGAGGTATCATTAGAAATATTCTGTTTCAATGAATTTTTTTATTCATTAAAATTCATCTTTCCAAAATGAATAATAATTTGAACTGTGCTTTTTATTTATACCCTTAGAAAAAAATAAATTTATCAAGTTGTTCCTGAAGGCAGATTTTGAGTTCCTAACTGGGAGCAGATGATAGCACTGAATAACTATCAATTTAAACAGAAATCAAGACCACTGGGTCAAAAACTTGAAAGCAGCTTCATAAGAAGAAGGCAAGAAGGAGAAATTCTTCGTAACTCCTCACTAGATCACAAAATTGGTCTGAAAAAATCCATATAAAATATACTTCTTATCTACTTTCTATATAATTTTGAAAATTTGAAAGGGGAAACATCTCAAAGCCCATACATACCTCAACTTTATTCACATGAGATTAAGAGGGGATTTAAAAACAATTTATTTTCTCCCTCACCAAATTCTCATTATTAAACTGCACATATTCTAAAATGAGTTTCCGTTTAGCACTAATTTATTTCCTAAAACTCAGTGACAGGCAGATTTTAGTCTCTGTATACATCTTTTGTCCTGGCTTTCATGCATTTCCTAGAAGTTATACATACAAAAGAACAAAGAACATAAAAATACATTTCACAGACCATCAGGATTGATTGACTCGATAGAAAAAAAATAGTCTCTTAAACATGCTTTTTTTCTTATAAGAATGCTTTTAAAAAAATGTGCTATTTTTAAAGCCCAAAATGTATTTTAAAAAAATAAGTTTGAAGAAGTAACTTTAACGGAATTAAAAGTTCCTTAAAACAAATCACAAATAATATTTTGTCACTATGGATGTCTTTTTGTTTAATAAATGAGTCCATTTATAAACCATCGTTGCTTACATGTCAATTCCAACAATTACTGTTGTAGTTTAAATGTCATCTGATTATGTCTACCATGGGTGGTAAATAGCGATAAGAGAGGTAAATAGAGAGGTCAATAGGGAAGGTATAAACTTAGTTTGAGTACTTTGTTTTGAGGTAGAACATTTGCAAGTCATCAGAATTATATCCATTAGGGTGGAGCCCCTACAATTGAATACTCAATGGCTTTACAAATAGAGGAAGAGAGATGAAAGGAGATACACAAATACACATGCTCTGTGTTACTTGCTATGGGATGTGCTGCGCTGCCTTGGAATTCTGCTAGCAACAGGGTCATGACCAGATACAATCCATTAACCTTGGATCTCCAGAATGATAAAATAAAATAAATCTCTTCTTTTTAAAATTCAGCTACTTCAGGCACATTGTTACAGCAGCAGAAAGCTAACTAATACAATCATATTATTTTCTTTTCTTTGAGTCATATAAAAATAAAATGAACCTATCACTAGAGACTATGCAGAAGAGAAACAAGTAAGTCTCTTAGTATTGGCCCAAATGGAATTTTTATTTTTAAATTTTCATTTGCTAAAATTTTTGTTGAGAAGTTAGGAAGGAAAGAACCAGATAATTGTTTTTGGGAACATATACAATGTATTGATATGGAGTCTTTTTTAATAGTTGAATCACAAAGTCTGTTACGGTATGTGTGTGAGGGGCTCCTCAGAAGCTCACATGTGAGACAGTGCAGGAGGCCTTAGGGGTGAAATGATTGGGTCATGGCAGTGTTAATCCAATCAATGGATCGGTTTGCTAATAGGGATTAACAGAGGTGGTAAGGAAGGAGCATTTAGGGTGTGATTGGAAGAAGTTTGTCTCTGAGGGCATGCCTTTGGGGTTTATATTTTGTATCAGAAGAGTGGAATTGCTAGCTTGCTCTCTCTCTCTCTCTCTCTTTCTCTCCCTCTCTCTCATCCCCCACCCCCACCCCTTCCTGGCAATGCCCTAAGTCATTTTCCTCCACCACACTCTTCTCCCATGATGTTCAGCCTCACCTCAAGCCTCAAGGAATGGAGCCAGCCTTCTATTAACTGAAATCTCTGAAACCATGAGCCCCTAAATAAACTCCCTCCTATAAAGTTGTTCTTGTCAGATCTTTTAGTGACATCAGCAAAAAAGATTACTGAAACAGATTCCAAACTTCCAATATATGGCAATGGTCATCACATGAAAGCATTCGTTAATACATATTGAACAGACTCTCCAAGGGCTATAAAGGCCTTGGAATCATGTGTACAATAGTGGCATTAGCACCCAAAGATACCCCAGGCCACATCCAAAAAGGTCACTATAATGTTCCACTCCTTACTGCATTCCCTTTTTGTACATAATTAGGCATTGGTACTTCTGATTCCCTGTTTTTTTTTTCAATTTAATACACTGAGCTTCTGATTAAGTCAATTGAATGCTATTAACTCTTCATTTTCATAGAAATTGCATACTCACTGACCAAGAGTAAAGATATTTGAATTGGAGTTTTACTTTCAAATTTGTCTCTTTAAAAATGTCAGAACACAAGTAGATGTGGAAGTGGTGGTATTGCATCTCAGGTAAGAGTAGATATCACATGGCGGGTACCAAGTCTTCCTTGCAGAGAAAATAAAAAAGAAGCAAACATAAAACACTCTCTTGTGATTTAAAGAAACTGTGAAATCCTGTTTCATAATCATAACAGGAAAAAAAAGGATTCTACTTGGATAAAATCAAGTGTTGAGCAATGAAGATACCACAGTAAGAATAGAACGATCCAGTGGGGAACTCAATGCGTTACTTCTGCTATTAGACTCATATAAGCTTGACTCACACATAAACATGCCTCTTTGAACTTTAAGACCTTTGCAATCTAATAAACTCACCCAGCTTAGCTCTATCCAATATACATCACCATTTATCCCTGTGATGTTGTTCATTAATTCTGAACTTAGTCTTTATGTGTGTCCTTTGGGGATGGGGACAGTTATGAGATGTGCTGTAAATGTGTGAACATTTTCATAGCTTTCCAAACTTTTATTTCTAATGCTGTTTTCCAAAATATCATGCTCTCTGAGGAGCTCATGGCATTGTAAATTGTTATTCTTTCTGGGCAGAATATCCTTACTGTTTATCACAAATTTATCATCAGGCAACTTGCATATCTTCAAATGAAAAACAAGACTTTATCTGCCAAAACTTCTTCATCTCATTTCTTTTGCAATACCATCTTCTGGATGACTACAGAATTTTATGCTAAAGTCTATTACAGTTTACCTCATTTTATCATAGCTTACAATTTCTTTTAAAACTCATTAAATGTTTATTATAGTTTGGATTATAAGGCATCCCGTAAAAACTCATGTGTGAGACAATGCAAGATGACTCAGAAGTGCACAACAGGGTTATGAAAGTCTTAACCTAGTCTGTTTATTAATCCACTGATATGGATTAATTGGGTGTAACTGTAGGCAGGTGGGATGCAGTTGGAAATAACAGGTCACTGGCGGTACACTTTTAGGGTATACATTTTGTCCCTGGTGAGCAAAGCTTTCATTCTCTGCTCTCTGAATGCCAAGACATGATGTGCTTTCCTCTTCCACACCTTTTTCCATGATGTTCCACCTCACTTTGGGCCCAAAGCCCAAAAGCCAGCCATCTATGGATTGAGACTTCTGAAATCATTAGCCAAAATTAAATTTTCTTCCTCTAATAATTCAGGGTTATTTTTTTTTAGTCATTAAAATAGTACTGTATTATTCATGTATGTACCTCCATTTCTTAGCAGTGTCTGGCAAAAGAATAGGTACTCAAGGAATGTCTATTGGAATGAACTTAGTAGCCAGGCACTGTGATGCACATCTGCAATTCCAGTGATTCAGTAGGCTGAAGCAGAGTCAATTGCAAGTTTGAGACTAGCCCAACAACTTAGAAAGGTCTTAAGCAACGTAGTGAGAACCTGTGTCAAAAATAAATAAATAAAAGGGCTGGGGATGTAGCTCAGTGATACAGCATCACTGGATTCATTCCACAGTGCAAAAGGAGGAGGAGGAGGAGGAGGAGGAGGAGGAGGAGCAGGAGGAGGAGGAGGAGAAATTAACTTAGTAGAAAAAAGCAGGGTGAGATTAAATATTAGACAAATCTAAAAATATTGAAAGCCTGCTTTCAAATGATACCAGTCTGAATTTCTGTTTCAAATGAGAATTTATCCATTTGTTTTGTTTATGTTTCATTCATGTATTCATTTAGCCAGTATTTCTAGAGAGTCCACTCTGTCCAGGGACTATAGGAGACACTCTTATTATTGCAAACTGCAGAGTATTTTCCCTTAAATTATTGAGTGGAGCTCATGCCCAGGGTTAATCTTTATTTGTAGATGTTTCCTCTCTTTAATCAGAGAAAAAACAAGTACACCACAAGACCAAATACTCAGCATTACAGCCAGTGTTATAGACTATAAATATCTCTGGCTGAAAGTGTGACTCTGTGGCTGATATTATACAGCTCAGACAAAAAGTGAGCTTCACAACCTCAAAGCCACCTTTGTTATTTACTAATTGCTTTTAACCTTCCCAGCTGTACACTCCTGTTCCACCACTGCTCTTTGATTTATATTGTTAGCCTGTGTTCCTTTGTTCTAAGCCTGATGGCTGGGTGTAAGGTGGTTGTGCACTTTCTGTCTCTTAGCTCTCATATGAAAATGAGATGTTGCATTTTCAGAAACTGTTTCCCCAAGGACAATTTTTAAATAACAAATTTAATAACAAATTTTTAACAATTTTTAAATAACAATTTTTAAATAACAAATTTTTAAATAACAAATTTAAATAACAAATTTTTAAATAACAAAATAATAGGCACCATGCAAATACTCACTTACCAGATATGCATCTGTAAAACCACTGCCAATGATTCATTATGTGTGGGTAATGGATTCACTATCCCTGGGTTCTAAAATGGTCCATGTCCAAAGAATACACCTAAGGTTGATCCTATTGTACCCTATAATA
>PVKS010053101.1:0-10518 GCA_004027875.1 Aplodontia rufa
CTTCAGATCGCCATCTTTTTTTTATCAATGTTTATAGCAGCTCAATTTCCTATAGCTAGATTATGGAACCAACCCAGATGCCTCTCCCTGTATGAGTTGATTAAAAAATTTTGGTACATATATACAATGCAATAATACTCAGCTGTTAGAGCAAACAATATTATGGCTTTTGCAGCCAAATGGATGGAGATGGAAAAAATTAAGCTGAGTGAAGTCTCCCAATCTCAGAGACTCAAGGCCCAAATGTTTTCTCTCATTTGCAGAAGCTAGAATACAATTGGAAACAGTATAATAGATGGCTAAGATAATAATAACCTCAACATGGATGGATTTTTACACAAACGTGGGGAACCTTGCCTAGGATACCTGGAGAAGTAGGGAGGGGAGCAGAGGGTGGGAGGAGCTAGGAAGGATATCAAGGAGACTGGAGGGAAGGATTATGGGGGAATCAACTCAGAGGAACCTCCATGAGAATTTCTTTTAACACAGGGATTATTTTGGGGGAAACAGAATCATGGGGAATCCAAGGGGGGAAACCATGGAATGGCATCAGCCTTGGCTAACTATGTGAATATATATTTGTTTTTGATTGTTTGATAATGATTCCCCCTTAATTGCAAATCCATATTCAACAAATAAAAAAGGAGAAGCAGAAGTCTAGATTCATTCTTCTCAATACTGAAGACCAGTTCTTCCAGGATCATTTGTTGAAGATGCTATCCTTGGCACCTCTGTCAAAAAATCAGCTGGCTGTAAATATGTATTCTGTACTTTTTATTGTTTTTCTGTTTCTGAACTTCTACACTTATGCCACTACCATGCTGTTTTATTTACTTCAGGTTTGCAGTATATTTTGAAGTCAGGTATTGGGATGCCTCCAATTTTGCTTTGATTTGTTTTTTCTCAGGATAGATTTTGCTGTTCAGGAATTTTTATAGATTCATGTGAACTTTTGAAATTCTGTAGTATCGGTAATTTTGTTTTCTTATTCATCTCTCATTTTATTCTTTTGGGTCCTTTATTTCTTGGTTATGCTCACTAAATTTAAAAAAATATTTACAAAAAGTATACGGTCTTTGTATACTTTTAAACTATATTTCATTTCTGCTTTCTTATCTTATATTTTTTTCACTTTTCTGATTTTGGATTTTGTTTAGTTCCTCAAACATATTTAATTTGAACCATTATTTTCTTCCACACAAAAATTCCTTTTTGATTCTTTTTCATGATTTCTAATTCTTCATTTCATTTCTCATTCATATATTATTTTTTCTAATTTTTAAAAATTATCTGCATTTTCTTGTATCAAATCGAGTTTCCTTAGATTTCTTCTTTGGAAATTCTTATTGTGAATTTGATCCATATTTTTTTCCTTGAGAGATTTACTTTTACAGATCTATTATTTTGTTTGTTTGTTTTGTTTTATTTATTTTTTTTGGAGGTATTATGTTACCTTACTTTTCCTATTTGTTCCGTTCCTGCATTGATATTTGCAAATCTACTGAGATGTTTGACTACTGTTAGGTAATACTTGACCTAGGCAATGCCATTTTGAAATTTTCCATGTTAGAACAAGAACCACCTCAATGTCACTCAGATCTACCTATCCCTAAACCCTCTCGACAATACTCCACAATTATGCAAATAAACCCTAAAGATTTTATCTTCATAACAAAGACTCCTCCCTGAAAACCCCCTAGAAATGCTTTATTCCCCAGTCTCTCATGCTCTCTATATCTACCTCAGGCTGTAAGCAGAAAATAAGTCTCAGTCTCCAATAAGCCCCACTCTACAGGATTGTGTTGAATAATCCTGTGTTACTATTGAGCCACCACTCTCTCCTCTCAATATTTCCTACATATGATTCTTGTCTTACATAATGGTGCTGAAACCCAGGTACATTCTTTAGGGTTGCCACCACAGGTGGCTTCTTTCAGCCTCACCTTGATATTGACCAGTCTGTCTCTCTTTTTCCCTTTATCTTTCCACTGCATCTCCCTCTAGCAGCTCCAGTAAGAACAATTCACATTGCTAGACATCACATCTACCGCCTGCCATTAGTTATTGAATGAGTGAACATCTTTGACTCTTCTCTCTCCATGGAAACTGTTCCTCTGACAAATACCGGTGCTTTGGTGAGAGAAATTCCTACCACCACTGGGTGGCAAGGACTTGCTTTCTTTGGGGAAATCCATTGATTGTCTGTCTATCCACTGGTTGTTCTTGGAACAACCCAAAAGAAATTAAACTCTTGTAGGGACAACCCTCAAATTTGGTCTTTCTCTCTGCCAGAGTCCTTGAGGTTCAATTTGGTTGAGACAATGGTGAGATGCCTTCCTCCTCCTTGTTTTTCAGATGGATAGTACTCCATCTTACACAAGTAGTTATAAACTGGGATTCCTTTGACCCTCAAACAATGGGAATAAATGCTTATTATTATTTTTTAAAGAGAGAGGATTCAATGAGAGAGAGAGAGAGGGAGAGAGAGAGAGAAGATCAATTTTATTTATCTTTTCATTTGGCTTTCATTTCTCCAACACTTCATTGTGTACATGGTGCTGGGGTTAAAACCTCCATCCTTGCACATGCCAAGAAACTGCCATAACCAATGATCCACCACTACAGCTGGAGCCATAGACCCAGGTTAATATTTTTCTATCCTTGATTTTAAACTAAATACCAGTTGGAGGATGGGAAAAGACAACACAAGTGTAACAAACTATAACACCATCTTACAGCTAGACTTGCATGAGCAATTGCCCAAACTGGTTCAAGACAAGAAGATAAAAGTGTCAGACTGTTATGGAACTTTCTCATAATCTGAGATTCTACTCTCAGTTAGTTGCAGAGAGGGGAAATAAAGGGAAAGGACTGACTCTGATCAAAAGTAAATTGTGATCTGACAAAGATATTCCATGTGCTCCTTTGCTAGAATAACTACTATCATTTCATTTTTAGGCAAAACCTCTATCTTCTAAGTTCTGTTTTGTTAATGAGCTTCATGTCAATTGTGCACAAATTTAATTAATGGATCCAAATGACTTTTCACTTCACAAGACTTAAATAAGTTTTTACCAAAAATGCTTAATTTTTGTAAGAGTGAAGATTGGTAAGAGTAAAGATGTCATTAAAATTACTAACCCACAGGTTTTCACAGGTGGTCATGCAATCAAAAAAGTGTTTTTTAACAAAATGTTTAAAGTGTAACAACCATTGCGTCTAGAACTTTTTTCTTCATCACAGAAAAAATGGCTTATTTTGCAGAAGTACTAATTCTAACAGAATAATCTGAGTTAAGACACACCATCACCTACAAGACAGATAGGATATAATGCTAAATTCTAGTACTGTTTCTTATTCTAATTAAAGAAAAGTGGTAAGTAGAATGCTGTAGGTATTTAGATTATAACCCATTATTCCCACCTTAGGACAGGTAAAATTGGTCTGCTGAATGTTTAAAACCAACATTTTGAGACCAAAATCAAGAAGTAAACAGACCAAGGAAAAAGCAGCTACTATTTTGGCAATTTCCATTTAAGGTCAACAAGGACCTAGGGAATGATTAGACTTCTCTACATACTTGGCAACTTTCAGTCACATGACCATGCAATAAGTCAAGCAGGGCACATTCTACAGAGAAGAGGGCCATTTGAAAGGGAAATTTTCCTGATGCTTCCAAGGGAAGCTACATGTGGTCAGTAAGATCCTGACACATCCTGGAAGGTGGCACACTGATAGAAGAACCAAAAGGATTCTAGAAAGTTTCCAATAGTGTCCCTCACAAATTGTGTCTGATACTTATTGGTAGGTAGGGACAAGATCAATTTTGATCATCTTGTTGTTAAATACCTGACAGGAGAGCATAACTGAATTCCAATCCTACATGGACATTTAAGAGACACAAAGAGTTGCCAGTTCACTCAAAAATAATAAACCTCAATTGTTCTCAACACACATACACATGCACAAAAATAACTATGTGATGGATAATATGAATACATTTGCTTGATTGTAGTAATCATTTCACAATGCATACTTATATAAAAATATTACATTGTATGTATGAAATATATTCCATTTTGATTTGTCAATTGTACTTTAATAAAGCTGGGGAGAAAATTTAAAAAATAACCTAGGATGTAATACAGCTAAAGGAAATCTACCAGACAATAATATCAGTATCAAAAAAATCTATTTTACAGAATTTTATGGCACAACAACTCAATGATCCCTAAGCCACTATAAAAGCTACATGTTCTGTTTCTAACAACTTTTCTAATGGTATTTAAGTCTTAAATGGCAGCCACACAAGATTTAATAAGTCACTATCTTCATAGCTTTCAAGCAATGGATAATAATTAGTTTTATTTTATACTAATTATTTATGTGCTTTTATGCTTATTGTCTTACTATGAGCCCTGCCTGATAAATGTCTTGTCCAGTGACATGCCAACTGCCATCATGGACCTCTGGACTGCCCTGATTCATGATATTCCTAGAGTCCATCAATTCCAGATAGTCATGGAAATATGACCCTCCATGGAGATGCCTCCGGACTTCTGCCAAGACTCCCTAGATAGACCTCCTGGAGGGTATCCTTGAGTACCACAAACAATGCCCATCATCAGCAGTCAATGACTTCTTCAGATGTAGAATTGAAATAGGAGATAGATTAACTGTGAGTAGATTTATATTGGAACATCTGAGAATGGGATTATAAAACCCCAGGATAAAACCCTAGTGCTTTAGTAAGCTATTTAATTGCTGTAACTAAAAGACTCAACAAGAAAAATTTTGGGAGGAAAAGTTTATTTTGGGGTTTATCATTTTAGAGGTCTCAGTTCATGGAAGGCTGTCTTCATTCCTTAGTACTCTAGATGTGGCAGAATATTGTGGAGGAAACGTGTGGTGGAGGGAAGCAGCTCACATGATGATATAGAAGAAGGGAAACCACAACAGATACAAACTTTATACCCCAAAGACACATCCCCAGTGGCACTCCTTATGCAGTAACACCCTACCTATCTTCAGTTTCCAGTTAACTCACTAAAGTGCTTAAGGATCTTATAACCCAATTATTTCACATTAGCCTTCCTGCAAGGTATCCCCCAAAAGCTCATCACAATTTCACAATGAAAAATACAATTAGTCAATTTTCAAGAGTATCCATATCTTAACTGTTCCATGATTGTGCAAAAGTTCAAGCCCAAAGTTTCTTCTGAAACTCAAGGCAAGCTTTCAGAATGAGCTTGTATAAAAAAAATTAATCAAGTTATTTATGCCCAATATATAAAAGCACACACATAGTAAACTTTTAAATTCAGAAATACAGAGGCATAAAAAGAAGATATCAGATAAAAGTAAGTCCAAAATCCAGTTCTGTAAATAATTCCTGTAGTTCCATATCCAGCATCTGGAGCTCTTGGCACCATGATATCTTTTCCAAAGGGTTTATGTAGCTCCACTTCTATGACATTGTTGGTTGTAGTCCACATGGTATGTCACTTGGCTTGTCTTTGATAAATTCCTGCAGTCTTTGTAGGAAGACATTTCATTATACTGGCATTTTTTAATCTTGGAGTCTCCACTGTAGTTTTAACCCTCTACACATCTTCATGCATCTCTTTCTCAGGGTTTGTTGACAGGAACTCAGACTCTGGGGTGCTTTACCTGACCTCTCAGACTTTACTTTGAAATATTGGGGAAAATTCCATGACCCCATAACTCCAGCATCCTGCAGTCCAGCAGAATCATCAACATGTGGTTACTTCCAAGTCCGCTGTCATCTCAAGCAGTAGCCAAACCTCCACGGACCACAGCTGCAGCAGCCTTTGCGTGCTTAAACATATTGAAAAACCTTATCCTTCATTATACAGGAAAGGTACCCCACTTGTATCTTTGCAAAAGAAGTTTTACTTTTACTACATTGAACCTGAAATGATTGTGGTGTTGCCAATTTCTGACATGCCCTCAAGCCATCTTTCTTTTTGCCACTGGACAAAGTTTAGAATTTCTTTAGTGATGGTAATGTTTTTAACAACTGCAACTTCCTTAACCCAAATTCACTGCCATCTTTGAAGCCCAAGTTTTTCAGATCTTTTCTGCTCTGCTTTGTTAATAACATCCATGCCATTGCCTGAATACTATGCTGCTTAGAAATTTCTTCTGCTAGATTAAAATTTCCATTGTAATTGAAATCAGCCTCACGAGAATTCTTTGACATGGACAAAATGCAAACAAACTCTTATCCATTGTGTAACACAAATGGCCTTCATTCCAATTTCCAATAGAGTCATCCCTTTCCTCTGAATATTCCAAAAACTTCTAAACCACAAGTTCAAGTTCCACATGGTCAAGTTATTTGCAGCAATGACCCCACTCCAGGTAGCAATTTCTGATTTAGTTACCTTTTTCATTGCTATAACTAAAGACCTAACAAGAACAATAACTTTTTCATTCAGGAGCTCATAGTTTTAGAGGTTTTAGTGCATAGAACACCACTCCATTCCTTGGAGCTCAAAGAGATCCAGGACAACATGATGGAAGAGTATGGCAGAGAGAAGCAGTTCACATGATGACTCCACTCTCCAGACACAAAATATGTACCTCAAAGGCACACCTCCAATGACCCACCTTCTCTAGTCTCACCATACCTGTCTTCAGTTGCTAATTAATTCCCATTCTCGCACTGATTGTTTTAAGGCTCTTGTAACTCAATTTTTCTTTTTACCTCTGAGCCTTCCTGTATTGTCTCACATGAGATTTTGGGGGATACCTCATACTCAAACCATAAGACCTTATGATGAAACCTTTTTGTTTGTTTTTGACTGCTTCCTGACTAGAAGGCCACACTCAGGATTGGATACCAAAATCCTATCCTTGGCAATGACACCCAAACTTAATTCAATGCCTACATTCACTTAAATTCCCATCATAGTTTCTCACACTCCTCTGCCTCCATTATTCTCTTATGCTGACCAGAAGCAATTTCTTTCCCACTAATATCCCTGTCAGTACTCTTCCCTGAGATTTAAGCCACATTGTGGAATGCCTCCAATCCCATTGTGGCCACTCAGCACATTCTTATTAAAATTTCCCTACAGGATCCTGGCTCTAGCTAAAGCAAGTTTTCTATTATCACTTTTCTGACTGTCTCAACAGGAAGCAGAGAATCTTCTTCCCGTATGGAATTAACACATCTGATTACCCACTAACTGGTTGGGAACTTGCCTAGCTCCTTTTCTCTTCCCAATTCTTTCTATAATTATTGGTCATTGGGCCCTCCTTGTTTTGGTTATTCACCTCCGTTTTGCAGAGAACCATCAACTCTACTACTGATCAGAGGGTCAACAACATCTTCCTGGTGAGTTCCATTAGAATTGTTTGATAACAGCAGTCCTCAATCATACTCCCTCTCAATAGAAATAGTTTAAGATACATTGGTCACCCCTTCTCCCATCACTCCTTTCTTATCAATTAAAAAGAAAATGGTAGGAATGTTAAGTAGAATTTCACCAAGGCAATACCACTTTGACACTTACCTTCCATCTTAGAACAAGAACCACCTCAAGGTCACTCTGATCCACCTATCACTGAATCCCTGGTCAACACTCCACAATTGTGCAAAGAAACCCTAACCACTACATCATCATAAGAAAGGATTCTTTCCTGACAATTACCCAACACTGCCTTAATCACACCTCCTTCTCAGTCTGTATATCTACTCCAGGCTGTAATTGGAAGGTGCGTCTCACACTACACTGGAACTCCATCAACAGATTTGTCCCAAATAACCATGTGTTACTGTTGAGCTCCTCTCTCTTTATTCCCTTCATTGGCTTATTTCATAACATCTACAACTTCCATAATGTGGTATTCAGAGCAAAATTTTTACTCTGAACTTTGTGTCCTAAAGTTTCAGTTTGATTGCATATGTTTTCATTATAAATGGGTACCATAAACTAGTCCCTACAATTTATTCAGTTTTAATGGATGGCTTTTGGAATATTTCATGTCATAACGGAGTCAAAGTGTTCATTGGTCTATGGGGGCCATACAGAATTTTGGATACTGCAAATTCTAACAGCACAGGTGTATATGGTGTGCACAGCAATGAGCTTCAGGTACACACTTCATGATCACTTAAGCAATCAGATCTGTACGTGCCAGGAATAATGAACCTCTTTGGTATATATGCTCAGACACTGAGAGTATTAGCTCACTCACCATGGTGGGAAAGCAGGACATGAAATCCAAGACAAAAAAGTTGTGCTGGATGATGGTCAGCCTGTTAAAAGAGGTAGGAGTGGCAGTAGTGATTGAATTAGTATAGTTTCCAAGTCTCTTTTGGGACAACTACTTTGTTTTCATTTTTTTGCCTCCTAGGAACTAGCATATTTCCTCCATCATTGAAATAAAACTCTTGACCATTATAGTACAGGCCACTGTGAAGTCCTGGGTATTGGTGGCACAGTTACACTGCAGGATCTAATTGGTTTTGTGAGAGTAAAGCCAGGATTGTCAGTGGGATAGAATGTCTTTGGAGTCTTGCAGGTGTGACTTTGGAGACTTCAGTTCCCTAAGTAAGTATGAAATATATGAAAATTGTACATTTCATGAACATCATATCATGATATTGTATATGTATTATTTTATATTTCCTAATGTTTATATTTATGTATGTTATTTATATATGCTTATATTTATATTTAATATTATGTATTAAATTTAATATTGCTTTATATGTTCATATTTATATATGTTCATTTTATTTATATGCTTACATCCATGTACATCCATGTATTGTTTTATGGTATTGCATGATACCCAAGTAAGTATGAAATATGATATCAATATCATTTATAAGATGACATTGAACTGCAGCAGCCCGAACACTGAGGGTCAGTTATGAGATAGTGTGAATTTACTCTGAAATAAAGTTATTGCATGCACTTCTAACAGCTTTGCTAACTTGCCTTTATGCTTGGGATGGCTGTGGAGCACTTCTACAACTATGGTTGCCATGGTGACCTCTGTGACTGTTAACCATCTTTCGGTCACTGTGACAAATATGGGATAACCAAATAAAATAGAGAAATGATTTCCTGTGTTATGGTTTGGATCCACAAGTTCCCTAATTGTTAATGTTTAATTATTTTTCTCTAATTGGTGCTATTTTTGGAAAGATGGTAGGAATTTTAGGAGGTGGGCCTAGTTGAATGAATTTAGTCACTGAAAGAATGTCCATGAGAGATGTATCATGTCCTTTCCCACTTCTGCTTCCCAGCCGTAATGAAATGAACTGCTTTGTTAAACTCTATTGTTTGTTCCATGTTTTTCCTCACCAAAAGTCCACAGCAATGGGAATCAAACAACTATGCATGGAAAACACCAAAACCATGAAAAATAAATATCTCTCAGATATTTTGTCATATTCATATTCTTGGACTAACACAGACATTTTTTTTTACCAAAAAGTGGGTGATTACTGTGAATATGCCTGACAATGTGGTTGTGAAGAGTTTACAGCTTGCTTGTAAATGAAATTTAGTAAATTTTGATGTGGTGAACTATAAAAAGCCTAGAATTCTGGAAGTGCAGCTTAATGTCATATTGTGGTGGGAGCTTATAAAATCACAATGCTGATAGTAATGATGACAATAAAGGCTATGCTCTTGAAGTTTCAGTTTTCAATAAAGATTGTTGGGAAGTGGATTAGAGGTCATTTTTCATGTATTCAAGAAGAGGACTTGTATAAATTTTATCCATATCCTGTAAAGTCAGATTTAACTATGACAGAACAAATAATCTGCTGGAGGAAATTTTAAGGCATTACAGCATCTAGGGTACTTATGTTTGCTTTTATTGAGAGGCAAAGTAAGAATTAGCAGCAAATATCAGGCAAAAATACTTGAAAAAAATGCAGTTTGCCTAGAAATGAAGATCTTGGAAATATGTAGCCAAGGAGGGTGTAGTTGATAATGAGATTAAAAAATTAAAATACAATTACATTAAAAACAAATTCAACTACTTTGTACAAAGAAAATAAGAAAAGTGACTAAGGGCATCTCCTGAATTAGCAGATGTCACACATTTTAGGATCAAAAATATATGGTTAAATCCCAATTCAAAACAGCTAAGCTATGGAGCCAAACTAGTTGCCCTTCAATAGATGAATGGATAATGAAAATGTTGAGGGCACACACACACAAATATATATATATATATATATATATATATATATATATATATATATATATATGGAATATTACTCAGACAAAAAGAAGTGTGACTTTATGATATTTGCTGGCAAGTGGATATATATGGAGACAGTCATGCTAAGTGAAATGAGCCAGTCTCTAAAAGCCAAAGCCAAATGTTTTCTCAGGTTTGTGGAAGTTTATAAGTGGGTGGAGAAGAACAGAAATAAGATCAGTGGAGTAGACAAAGGGGAATGAAGGGAAGAGAGGATGGATGGGATACAGAAAGATGGTAGAATGAAACTTACATAACATCCTA
>PVKS010053102.1:0-10517 GCA_004027875.1 Aplodontia rufa
GGCACACGAGACCCGCCAGGGACCGATCTGCCCCCCTCAAAAAGCCCCCAGTCAGGCGGCGCCAACAGGAAGAGACAAGCAAAGTGATGCTGGGATGTTCCCGTGTACAGGTCCCCTAGGAACAGGGCCCCTTCAAGTGGCACCACGGTCTTGGCAGAGCAACGCTTCCCCACAGACCTTTTCTCTCTCTCTCCCCTTCCCAACCCCTTATCAGCCCTGGAAGCCATGCCCCCAGGCGGAGTGAAAAAAGGATGGAGTAGAAGTGCAGGAAAGGGTCGTCACCTCCCACCGGCTGCCGGCTTCTACCCACCGATCCAAGAACAGGAGGGCAAGATCAACACCATGGAGAACCGCCTCTTCCTAAGGGGAACGAACACCCTTCTGAACCCGCAAAGGGAAGAAAAGTCGTGAGAGACCCACTAGGTACCAACCTCCCCCATCAACCTGTCCCCGGCAGGGGGGCATTCAGCAGAAAGAGAGGGGTTAAGCGACGTTCGGAGGTCCAGGTGCACAAGCCCCCTGGTAACAAGGCGCCGCAGAGCGGCCCCCCGACCTTGGCGAAGCAACCCTTCCCCATCGAACTTTCCTCACTCTCTCCCATTCAGGACCCCGTCCCAGCCTCTGAGACTGTGCCCCGGGCGGAGTGGAAAAGAGGATGGAGTAGAAATGTGAGAAAGTGTCATCTCAACCCACAGGGTGCTGGCTTCACCCTGCCCCTCAAAGCCGAAGAGGGCAGGAGCAACCAACAGGGGGACGCCCCTCTTTGTAAAGGGAATGAGCACCCTCCTCCCCCCGCGTTGGGAAGGAAAGTCACGCGAGACCCACCAGGGCCCAACTTCCATCCCCACCCAATCCCCTGCAGGTCGGCAGTTTCAGTAAGAGAGGCTCGGACGTCCTGGTGGACATGCCCCTTGGGAACAGGGCACCGCTGAGCCCATCCAGGGCTTGGTGGAGCAACTGTTCCCCACCCATCTCTCCTCTCTCTCTCCCCTTTCCAGCCCCGGAGTCTGTGCCCCAGGGCTGAGTGAAAAGAGGATGGAGTAGAAGTGCGGGAATAAGTCGTCACCCCCCACCAGGTGCCGGTTTCTTCACACCCCTCCAAACCAAGGAGGGCAGGATCAATTACCATCGTGACAATTCCTTCATAACTGGAATGAGCACCATCCTGCCACCGAGACGGGAAGGAAAGGGGTGCAAAACCCGCCAGGGACCGACCACCACCCCACACACGCCAACCCGTCCGGCAGCGCCCAGCAGGAAGAGAGGGGACAAGTGACTCTCCGAGGTGAAGTTGGACAAGTCCTCTGGAAACAAGGTGCCAGGGAGCGGCACCCCGGGCTTGGCCGAGCAACACTTCCCCAGCCAACTTTCCTCTCTCTCTCCCCTTCAGGACACCTCCCAGCCCTGGAGGCTGTGCCTATGGGCGGAGTGGAAAGAGGATGGAGAAGAAGTGCGGGAAAGGGTCGTCACCTCCCACCAGCTGCGGGATTCAACCCACCCCTCCAAGATCAGGAGGGCAGGATCAAGACCATGGTGAACCCCCTCTTCCTAAGGGGAACGAACACCCTTCTGCCCCCGCAAAGGGAAGAAAATTCGTGAGAGACCCCTAGGTATCGACTTCCCCCATCGCCCTGTCCCCGACCGGGTGGGGATTCAGCAGGAAGATAGGGGTCAAGCGACGGTCAGAGGTTCAGGTGCACAAGCCTCCTGGGAACAAGGCGCCGCAGAGCGTCCCCCTGAGCTTGGCGAAGCAACCCTTCCCAACCGAACTTTCCTCTCTCTTTCCCATTCCCGAAACCGTCTTAGCCTCTGAGACTGTGCCCCCGGGCGGAGTGGTAAAGAGGATGGAGAACAAGTGCGTTAAAGGGTCATCACCGCCCACCGGCTGCGGCTTCTCCAATCCCCTCCAATCCAAGGAGGGCAGGATCAACTACCACGGCGACACTCCACATTGTAACGGGAATGAGCACCCTCCTGCCCCTCTGATGGGAAGAAAAGGCACGAGATACCCGCCAGGGACCAATCTCCCCTCCAAATCGCCACTTGTTGGGCCGCGCCAACAGGAAGAGAGGGTCAAAGCGATGCTGGGAGGTCCCTTTGGACATGCCCACTGTGAACAGGGCGCCTGTGAGCGCATCAGGGCTTTGCGGAGCAACCATTCCCCACTGACCTTCCCTCTCTCTCTCCTGTCCCTGACCCTTCCCAACCCGGAGGATCTGCCCCCGGGCTGAGTGAAAAGAGGATGGAGTAGAAGTGCGGGAAAAGGTCATCACCCCCAACCAGATGCCGACTTCTTCACACCCCTCCAAACCTTCGAGGGCAAGATCAATCACTACGGTGACTCCAATTTCATAACGGAAAGGAGCACCCACCTGCCCACGCGATGGGAAGTAAAAGCGTGTGATAACCGCCAGGGACCGACCACTGCCCCCACCCTGCCAACCGATGGGCTGCTCCCAACAGGAAGAAAGGGGCCAAGTGATCTCTGAGGTCACGTTGAACCCCACTTTGTAACGGGAATGAGCACCCACCTCCCCCCGCTTTGGGGAGGAAAGTCATGCGAGACCCGCCAGGGCCCGTTTTCCATCCCCACCCAATCCCCTGCCGGTCTGCAGCAGGCAGGAAGAGAGGGGCAAAGCGAGGCTCGGAGGTTCTGGTGGACATGCCCCCTGGGAAGAGGGCACCACTGAGCGCATCCAGAGCTTGGTGGACCAACCCTTCCCCACCGACCTTTCCTATCTCTCTCCCCTTCCCAGCTCCGGAGGCTGTGCCCCAGGGCTGAGTGAAAAGAGGATGGAGTAAAAGTGCGGGAATAAGTCGTCACACCCCACCGGGTGCTGGTTTCTTCACACCCCTCCAAACCAATGAGGGCAGGATCAATCACCGTGGTGACACCCCCTTCATAACTGGAACGAGCACCATCCTGCCACGGACCCAGGAAGGAAAGGGGTGCAAGACCCGCCAGGGACCGACCACCCCCCCAAACTCGCCAACCCGCCCGGCGGCGCCCAGCAGGAATAGAGGGGCCAAATGACTCTCGGAGGTGAAGTTGGACAAGCCCCCTGGGAACAGGTGCCAGGGAGCGGCACCCCAGGCTTGGCAGAGCAACATTTCCTCACTAACCTTTCCTCTCTCTCTCCCCTTCAAGACACCTTCCAGCCCGGAATGCTGTGCCCACGGGCGGAGTGGAAAAGAGGATGGAGAAGAAGTGCGGGAAAGGGTCGTCACCACCCACAGGGTGCCGGCTTCTCCATGCCCCACCAAGCCAGGAGGGTAGGATCAAACACCATGGCGACACCCAGCTTCATAACAGGAACCAGCACCGCTCTGCCCCCGGGATGGGAAGGCCCCGGGAGACCGGCCAGAGACTGACCTCATCCCCCAGCCGGCACCCCGTTGGGCTGCGCCCAGCAGGAAGACAGGGGCCAAGTGACTCTCAGAGGTCACGTTGGACACGAGCTCTGGGAACAGGGCGCCTCTGAGCGCATCCCGGGCTTGGCGGAGCAACCCTTTCCAACGATCTTTCCTTTCTCTCTCCCCTTCCCGACCCTGCCCAGCCCCGGAGGTTGTGCCCCTGGACTGAGTGAAAAGAGGATGGAGTAGAAGTGCGGGAAAGGGTCATCACCTCCAACCGGGAGCCGGCTTTTTCACACCCCTCCAAACGAAAGAGGGCAGGATCAATCACCACGGTGAACACCCTTCATAACGGGAATGAGCACCCTCCTGGACCCGCGAATGGAAGGAAAGAGTGCGAGACCCGCTATGGACCGACCTCACCCCCATCCGGCTCCCAGCCGGTGTCGCTCAACATGAAGAGTGGGGCCAAGTAACTCTCAGAGGTCAAGATGGACACACCCCCTGGGAACAGGGTGTCAGGGAGTGGCACCCCGGCCTTGGCGGAGCAACACTTCCCCTCTGACCTTTCCTCTCTCTACCCTTCCCAACCCCCTCCCAGCCCCGGATGGAGTACAGAAGGGTGGATTGGAACAGAGGATGGAGAACAAGTGCCAGAAAGTTTCATCACCACCCACAGGGTGCCGGCTTCACCCCGCCCCTCCAAGCCTGAGAAGGCAGGAGCAACCACCACGATGTACCCCACTTTGTAATAAGAATGAGCACCCTCCTCCCCCCACGATGTGAAGGAAAGGCGCGCGAGACTCGCAGGTGCCTGACCTCGAACCCCACCCCATCCCCTGCCTGTCGGAGGCGGGCATGAAGAGAGGGTCCAAGCGAGGCTCAGAGGTCCTGGTGGACATGCCCTCTGGGAACAGGGCGCCGTGAAGTGGCCCCCTGGCCTTCGTGTAACAACCCTTCCCACCGATATTTCTTCTCTCTCTCCCATTCCCGACTCTTCCCAGCCCCGGTGGCTGTGCCCCCAGGTGGAATATTAAAGAAGATGGAGAAGAAGTGCAGGAAAAGTTCGTCACTGCCGACCGGCTGCCAGCTTCTCCAAGCCCCTCCAATCCAAGGAGGGCAGCATCAACTACCACAACGACACTCCATTTTTAACGGGAATGAGCACCCTCCTGCCCCTCTGATGGGAAGGAAAGGCACGCGATACCCGCCAGGGGCTGATCTCCCCCCAAAAACGCCCCCTGTCGGGCGGCGCCAACAGGAAGAGAGGGGCAAAGAGATGCTCGGAAGTCCCGGTGGACACGCCCACTGGGGATAGGGCGCCTATGAGCGCAACCAGGGCTTGGCGGAGCAACCCGTTCCCACCGCCCTTTCCTCTCTCTCTCCCCTTCCCGACTCTTCCCAGCCCCGGAGGCTGTTCCCCCAGACGGAGTGAAAAGAGGATGGAGTAGTAGAGCGGGAAAGGGTCATCACCACCCACCGGGTGCCGGTTTGTTCAAAGCCCTCCAAACCAACGAGGGCGGGATCAATCACCTTGGTGAGCCCCCTTCATAACTGGAACAAGCACCCTCCTGCCACTTCGACGGGAAGGAAAGGCGTGCGAGACCCGGCAGGGACCAACCTCCTCCCTCATCCGGGGCCGGCTGGGCGGCACCTATCAGGAAGAGATGGACCAAGTGACTTTCGGAGGTCAAGTTGGACAAGCCCCCTGGAAACAGAGTGCCAGGGAACGGCACCTCGGGCTTAGGGGAGAAACACTTTTCCACCGACATTTCCTCCCTCTCTCCCCTTCCCGACTCCTCTGAGCCCTGTCGGCTGTGCCCCCAAGTGGAGTGGAAAAGAGGATGGAGAAGAAGTGCAGGAAAGGGTCATCAACGCACACAGGGTGCTGGATTCCCCCTGCCCCTCCAAGCCAACGAGGGCAGGATCAACCACCACGGCGACCCCCATCTTTTTAACGGAATCAGCACCCTCCTCCCACCACGACAGGAAGGAAAAGCATGCGAGACCCGCCACAGACCGACCTCCCCACCCACACCGCCCCCCACCGTGTGGCGGCCAGCAGGACGAGAGGGGCCAAGTGATTCTCGGTGGTCCCGATGTAAAAGCCCCCTGGGAAATGACGCTGTGGAGTGGCACTCCGGGTTTGGCGGAACAACCCTTCCCCACACACCTTTCCTCTCTCTCTCCCATTCCCAACACCGTCCCAGCCCCCAGAGACTGTGCACCCGGGCGGAATGTTAAAGAGGATGGAGAAGAAATGCGGGAAAGGGTTGTCACCGCCCACAGGTTGACAGCTTCTCCATGCACCTCCAAGCCGAGGAAGGGAGGATCAACCAGAACGGCAAATCCCCATGTCGTAACAGGAAGGACCAGCTTCCTCTCACCGCAACGGAAAGTAAAGGCGTGAGAGACCCGGCAGGGACCAACCTCCTCCCTCATCCGGGGCCGGGTGGGCGGCACCTATCAGGAAGAGATGGACCAAGTGACTTTCGGAGTTCAAGTTGTACAAGGCCCCTGGGAACAGGGAGCCAAGGAACGGCACCCTGGGCTTGGTGGAGCAACACTTCTCCACCGAAATTTCCTCTCTCTCTCCTCTTCCCAACTACTCTGAGCCCTGCCGGCTGTGCCCCCGAGCGTAGTGGAAAAGAGGACAGAGAAAAAGTGCATGAAAGGGTCATCACCGCCCACAGGGCGCAGGCTTCTCCCTGCCCCTCCAAGCCAATGAGGGCAGGATCAATCACCAAGGTGAACCCCCTTCTTAACGGGAACGAGCACACTCCTGGAGCCGTGACGGGAAGGAAAGGCGTGCGAGACCCGCTAGGGACCGACCACCCCCCCAAACCCGGCAACCCGCCGGGCGGCTACCAGCAGGAAGAGAGGGGCCAAGTGACTCTCGGAGGTGAAGTTGGACAAGCCCCCTGGGAACAGGGTTCCAGGGAGTGGCAACCCGGGCTTGGCGGAGCAACACTTCCCCACCAACCTTTCCTGTCTCTCTCCCCTTCAGAACACCTCCCAGCACGGGAGGCTGTGCCCACGGGCGAAGTGGAAAAGAGGATGGAGAAGTGCGGGAAATTGTCGTCACCACCCACAGGGTGCCAGCTTCTCCATGCACCTTCAAGCCGAGGAGGGGAGGATCAAACATCATGGCGACCCCCAGCTTCATAAAAGGAACCGGAACCCCTCTGCCCCCTCCTTGGGAAGGCCTGGGAGACCGGAAATGGACTGAACTCATCCCCGAGGCGGAACCCCGTTGGGCGGGGCCCAGCAAGAAAACAGGGGCCAAGTGACTCTCAGAGGTCACGTTGGACACGAATCCTGGGAAGAGGGCGACTCTGAGCGCAACCCGGGCTTGGCGGAGCAACCTTCCCCACAGACCTTTACTCTCTCTCTCACCTTCCCGACACCGTCCCAGCCCTGGAGGCTGTACCCCGGGTGGAGTGGAAAAGAGGAATGAGAAGAAGTGCGGGAAAGGGACATCACCGCCCACCGGGTGCTGGATTCTCCCCACCCCTCCAAGCCGAGGAGTGCAGGATCAACCACCACTGCGACCACCCACTTCGTAACAGGAACCAGCAGCCTCCTCTCACCGCGACTGAAAGGAAAGGCATGGGAGACTCGCCAGGGACCAACCTCCCAGCCCAACTCACCCCACTCTGGGCAGCGGACAGCAGGAAGAGAGGGGCCAAGTGACTCTTGGAATCACGATAGACACACCACCTAGGAACAGGGCACCAAGGAGCGGCACCCCGGGCTTGGCCCAACAACTCTTCCCTTCTGAACTTTCCTCTCTCTCCCCTTTCCGACCCCGTCCCAGCAACGGAGGCTGTGCCCTTTGGGGATTGGAAAAGAGGATGGAGAACAAGTGTGTTAAAGGGTTCTCACCACCCACTGGCTGCCGGATTCTCCTCGCCCCTCCAAGCGAAAGTGGGCAGGATCAACCACCACGGCGACCCCCCACTTTCTAACGGGAAAGAACAAACTCCTGCCTCTGCGACGGTAAAGAAAGGGACACGAGACCCGCTAGGGACCGATCTCTCCCCCCAAAAATGCCCCCTGTCGGGCGGTGCCAACAGGAAGAGACAGGAAAAGCGATGCTGGGAGGTCCCAGTGGACACGACCCCTGGGAACAGGGCCCTTCAAGCGGCACCCTGGGCTTGGCGGAGCAACACTTCCCCACAGACCTTTTCTCCCTCTCTCCCCATCCCGACCCTGTCACAGCCCTGGAAGCCATGCCCCCAGGCCGAGTGAAAAGAGGATGGAGTAGAAGTGCAGGAAAGGGTCGTCAACTCCCACCGGCTGCCGGCTTTTACCCACCCCTCCAAGAGCAGGAGGGCAGGATCAACAACCATGGTGATCCCCCTCATCCTAAGGGGAAAGAACACCCTCTTGCCCCCACAAAGGGAAGCAAAACCGTGAGAGTTTCTCTAGGTACCGACCTCCCCTATCAACCCGTTCCCGGCCGGGGGGACGTTCAGCAGGAAGAGAGGGTCAAGCTACGTTCGGAGGTCCAGGTGCACAATCCCCCTGGGAACAAGGCAACGCAGTGCGGCCCCCAGAGCTTGGCGAAGCAACCCTTCCCCACCGACCTTTCCTCTTTCACTACCATTCCCGACCCCGATTCAGCCTCTGAGACTGTGCCCCCAGGCGGTGTAGAAAAGAGGATGGAGAAGAAGTGCGAGAAAGGGTCATCACCACCCACAGGGTGCCGGCTTCACCCCGCCCCTCCAAGCCAAAGACGGCAGGAGCAACCAACACGGCGATGCCTCACTTTGTAACGGGAATGAGCACACTCCTCCCCCCGCGTTGGGAAGGAAAGTCACGCGAGACCTGACAGGGCCCGTCTTCCATTCCCACCCAATCCCCTGACGGTCGGCGGCGGGCAGGAAGAGAGGGGCAAAGCGAGGCTCGGAGGTCCTGGTGGACATGCCCCCTGGGAACAGGGCACCGCTGAGCGCATCCAGGGCTTGGTGGAGCAACCCTTCCCCACCAACCTTTCCTCTCTCTCTCCCCTTCCCAGCACAGGAGGCTATTCCCCAGGGCCGAGTGAAAAGAGGATGGAGTAGAAGTGCAGGAATAAGTCGTCACCCCCCACCGGATGTTGGTTTCTTCACACCCCTCCAAACCAAAGAGGGCAGGATCAATCACCATGGTGACACTCCCTTCATAATTGGAACGAGCACCATCTTGCCACCGCGATGGGAAGGAAAGAGTTACAAGACCCTCCATGGACCGACCGCCCCCCCAAACCCGTCAACCTGCCGGGCGGCGCCCAGCATGAAGAGAGGGGCCAAGTGATTCTCGGATGTGAAGTTGGACAAGCCCCCTGGGGACAGGGTGGCAGAGAGCGGCACCCCGGGCTTGGCGGAGCAATGCTTCCCCTCCGAACTTTCCTCTCTCTCTCCTGTTCCCGACTCCGTATTCGCCCTGGAAGCCATGCCCCTGGGCGGAGTGAAAAGAGAATTGAGTAGAAGTGCAGGAAAGGTTCGTCACCTCCCACCGGCTTTCGGCTTCTACCCAGCCCTCCAAGACCAGAGGGCAGGATCAACAACCATGGTGAATCCCCTCTTCCTAAGGGGAATGAACACCCTCCTGACCCCGCATGGGAATAAAACGCGTGAGAGACTCGTTAGGTACCAACCTCCCCCATCAACCCGTCCCCGGCCGGGGGGGCATTCAGCAGGAAGAGAGGGGTCAAGCAATGTTCGGAGGTCCAGGTGCACAAGCACCTGGGAATAAGGCGCCGCAGAGCAGCCCCCCGAGCTTGGCGAAACAATGCTTACCTACCGGCCTTTCCTCTCTCTCCCATTCCCGACCCCGTCCCAGCCTCTGAGACTGTGCCTCCAGGAGGAGTTTAAAAGAGGATGGAGAAGTGCGAGAAAGGGTGGTCACCACCCACAGGGTGCATGCGTCACCCCGCCCTTCGAAGCCGAAAAGGGCAGGAGCAACCAACACGGCGACCCCCACTTTGTAACGGGAATGAGCACCCTCCTCCCCCAGCGTTGGGAAGGAATGTTACGCGAGACCCGCCAGGGACTGTCTTCCATTCCCACCCAATCCCCTGCCGGTCAGCGGCGGGCAGGAAGAGAGGGGCAAAGCGAGGCTCGGAGTTCCTGGTGGACATGCCCCCTGGGAACAGGGCACCGCTGAGCCAAACCAGAGCTTGGTGGAGCAACCCTTCCCCACCGACCTTTCCTCTCTCCACTTCCCAGCCCCGGAGGCTGTGCCCCAGGGCTGAGTGAAAAGAGGATGGAGTATAAGTGCGGGAATAAGTCGTCACCACCCACCGGGTCCTGGTTTCTTCACACCCCTCCAAACCAACGAGTTCAGGATCAATCACCATGGTGACACCCCCTTCATAACGGGAATGAGCACCATCCTGCCACCGAGAAAGGAAGGAAAGGGGTGCAAGACCTGCCAGGGACCAACCACCCCCCAAACCCACCAACCTGCCCAGCGGCTCCCAGCAGGAAGAGAGGGGCCAAGTGACTCTTGGAGGTGAAGTTGGACTAGCCCCCTGGGGACAGGGGGCCAGGGAGTGGCACCCTGGGCTTGGCGGAGCAACCCTTTCCCACCGACCTTTCCTCTTTCTCCCTTTCCCGACCCCGTCCCAGCCCTGGAGACTGTGCCCCTGGGCGGAATGTTAAAGAGGATGGAGAAGAAGTGCAGGAAAGGGTCGTCACTGCCCACAGGGTGTCAGCTTCTCCCCGCCACTCCAAGCCAACGAGGGCACGATCAACCACCATGGTGACACCCCACTTTGTAAAGGGATGAGCACCCTCCTTACTCCAGCAACAGGAAGGAAAAGCACGCAGGACCCGCCACAGACACACCTCGTCCCGCACACCATCCCCTCCGGGTGGAGGCCATCAGGAATAAAGGGGCCTAGTGAATCTCAGAGGTCCCGGTGGAAACTCCCCCTGGGAATAAGGCGCTGTGAAGCGGCCACCCGGGTTTGGTGGAGCAACCCTTCCCCACCGACCTTTCCTCTCTCTCTCCTGTTCCCGACCCTTCACAGCACTGGAGGATGTGTCCCCAGGCTGAGTGAAATGAGGATGGAGTAGAAGTGCGGGAAAGGTACGTCACCACTAACCGGGTGCCGGCTTCTTCACAATTCTCCAACAAAGGAGGGCAGGATCAATCAACTAGGTGAACCCCCTTCT
>PVKS010053103.1:0-10519 GCA_004027875.1 Aplodontia rufa
AGCTCTAATTAGAGCCTTGTAAAATTTTGTATCTACCATTGTAAGCTTTACACATATGATGTAATAATCTCAAATCGTGGATCCTCATAAAAATCTAGAAGATTAGGCCTTTGTCGTGGTACTTTTGAATTTGACATTATGCCTTTACTAGCTTAGGAATGAGTTTTGATAAAGGGTTGGATAGCATTCATTTTTTCTTATCAAAATTATAATTACTGAGCAGTATCTTTGTCCAGCTGCTATTCTAGGTAAAGGAGATTCAGTTATGAAAACATATTCTTATTTTTCACGATATTTTCTAGTGAGGGAAACAAAATAATGTCTGATTAGGGTAAGTACTGAGCAGGAAGTCCAGGTACTGAGAAAGAGTAGCAGTACTAATTAGATGAGTTAGGAAGGCCTCTCTGGGGAAGAGAGATTTAAGCTGAGACCTGAGGATAAACAGAACCCAGCCACGAGAAGAACTTTCCAGGGAAGGGGAAGAGTATTCATAAAGACATGTAAGTGCCAGGAAGATTAGAATTCCACATTATTTTCCAGCCTGGATACAAGTACTTCTTAAAAATACTAATAGCTTACCATTTAATTCTTACCATAACCCTGTTAGGTAGGCAGTGCAGATCTCATTACTGTACTGTAAATGTTTGGTAGCTGATTAATTATGTTGAATAACAGTTTTTAACATTTTTAATACCCTGTGTGAATGCATCATGGTATTATAGGCTTAAAGTTCATTATAATGAACTTTATGGATCTTACTGATGCAAATCATATCTTTAGAAGAAATGTGAAGTTGCTATATTAAGCGTCAAGTACAGTCCATTTACCTCAGTGGTTTTTTAAATGTTCAGGGAAATGAATTTTTAAAGTTAGTTTTATAATTATATGTAATAATTGCCTTTACAATGCTTGTAAGTTTCCAGGAACTTTTAGATGAATTTCATAAACAAGAATATACTTAATATTTTGCACTGACTTCTCATTTTTGACATGGTGCCATATTTCATTTGTATGTGTGATGTCAAGTACATACAGAATTCATAGTAGGTAAGTGTAAAGAGCATTTGTGAGCCACATCTTCTCTAACACTTACTACTCCCTTAGCCAAGAGCTTTCCATGTTCTTGCTTTTATTCTGTTTGTTTGCTGTGCTTTAAGTAGCAACTAACACCTTGCTTGCTCAACCCTGGAGACACAGATAAATCCTGAGTTTCGTTTACTGCGCTGGGCAACCTGTGGAACTTGACTCTAGAGAGGCCCTGTTTCATGGCCACCTGAGAAATGCATTTATTAGTGGCACTTATATTATTTTCTATCCTTGTTTGTATTCTGTGAATCAATGTTATTTAAGAATATAGGGGCTGAGAAAAAACATTTTTATCATTTGGTATCCTGTGCTATAAAAATGGATAATCTATCCTCAGTGACTTGAAACTTAAAACCTGGCCAAAAAATAAATAAGAAACCAAATTTATTTCATCACAAAATAAATTCTTGTTTTATAGAATATGAAATGTTCTATATTAATTGATGCTCCCCTGAGCGCTTCAGAGCAAGCAATAGGCGAGACGACCTGAGTTAGCTAGGCCGCTCCGCTCGGAAGGAGCCAAACAGGATGAACGGCGGCCGGGGGAAAAAATTCAGACTCACACGTGGGTGGCGGCTTGAAACTTCTCCGTTTATTCTTCCCGCACATCTGTAGATATAGTGAGAGCAGGCTACTAAGGGATCAATAGTGAAGTAGTAAACTAGCTATTTCAGCCAATGAGGCACTATTATGTTGGTGGCGTCATCTATCATCGACCGGGAAGATGCGAAGAGAAAGAAAGCAGCACTCCAGCGCAGGCGCGCAGCTCGCCTTGCTCAGAGCACTTGAAATGTGAAGGGGGAGGAGAGAGAAGTATTATGGCGTCCAATATGGTGATTTTTCTCTAGCATAGAGCCCTACAGTTAATGACTTGGGCAGATGTGCTTTAAATCCCCAAGGCGTCTTTGAATTCATAGTTATTGTAATGTGGGTAACTTTCAGGTGTCTTGTAGAGGAGGGTATTTTGTTATTTTTGCTTCACAAGCAGGCTTAACATTTTTAATCAGTTCTCTATGGAAAGTTTGACTAAATACTGCAAATTTAAATTGATTGGTTCAAATGTTGCTAAATAGGATCTTACAATAATTTTAAAACTTTGGGGAAAGATATTTGTTTCTTTCTAGATCTAATAGTTGTCTTTCTGTTTGGGAGGTTATTGAAAGACTACAAATAATTTATCAAATCTATAAAATTACTGTTTATTTTTTTAGCTTTCTAGCAAATTGTGAGAAGGGCAATATAATGTATACATTAATTTTTTTACTCTTTTAGGGAAATTGGTAATGTAATTATACAATTCAAAAGAAAAGTTTCTTTAGACTGATTATGTGTGGAAAAATTGGGGTAGCATTTTTATGATCTAATCTGAAATGTAACAAATGTCGGATTTTTAAAATAGGACAGGTGATACATAAGCCTTTTCTTGAATTATACTCTATTCAGTTGGTAGTTTTAAAAAAATATTATGTTTAAAAAATATTTAAAACCATTTGGTTTTATTGTATTACCTTTTCATGCTATTAAAAAAATACCTGGTATAAATAACTTGAAGGAGGAAAGATTTACTATTTTAGGGACTGTGATGAGGCAGAACATCATGGCACAAGAGCATGGTGGAGGGTAACGGCTCAGCTTATGGCAGCTGGGAAGCAGAGAGAAAGAGGAAGTGTCTTGGGGCAAGATAAGAGTCTGAGACCAAGCCATACCCCAACAACCCATTCTTTTCAACTAGGTCCTGCTGCCTATAGTTACTACTGCCTCCTGTAGTCCATTCAACCATGAACTAACACATTAATGAGGTCAGAGCCTTCACAATCCAGTCATTTCTCAAAAGCCTTGCCTTTGAACATTGCTGCATTGGGAACCAAGAATTCAACACATGATCTGTTGGGGGACATTCCAGATCCAAACCATAACTATTAAAAGGAGGTCCATGAAAAAAATACTTTTCTAAATATGAATATGTGTGAGTGGGTGAAGCAGCTATCCTTTTATTTACACACTTTGTCAGTTTGGGTTTTCGTATATTGTGATTTTTTTATAGTTAAATTTTTAATTGCATTTTTGGGTGATTACATAGCAGTTTTTAAAAGTTTTTATTTATTTTTTATTATTTGTATATTATAGTCATACCTAGTAATGGGATTTGTTGTCACATATTCATAGATGCACAAATACAGCATTACAATTTGGTCAAAATTCCCCCCCGCCCCCGAACTCTCCCCAAACCTCCCTCCTCCTATTCCCTGGACCCTCGCCTCTCTTTCTAGGTCATATATTTTTCCTTAAATACCCAAGTGCAGTGACATAATTCTTGTATCTATGAAGAACATTTTTAAAATATACAATAGTATATACAGTGGCATACTTATGAATGCTTGGAGGGTATCTTGTTTTAACTCAGTTCCAATGTTTCCCCTTCTCTTCATATAACCCCGTTTTCTTTTTAGATATATTTGACAATAGGATTAAGCATTTACTTTTTTGCAAAGGAATGCAGTACAGTTTATTCTAATTCAGTTCCCCATGTTCCCCTACCCCTTCTCCTTTATCTTCCTTCTGCTGGTCTATTTGTTGTTTACTAAATGGCTTTTCCCCTCCTCTCATTTTAGTGACTCCTTTGAATTATATATTGATGAGATTTACTATATTATGCTCATTTGGATATGAGCAAGTTAAGTCTGATTCCTTCCATTAACTTTCCCTATTTTATTCCGCCTTCCTCCATTTCCTTCCCCTTTGAATATTCCTCTGTTCTTTTCCCTATTTCAGGTTAGCTTTCACATATCAGAGAGAACATTTGACCTTTGTTTTTTTCAGACTGCCTTATTTCACTTAGAATGATATCCTCCAGTTTTATTCATTTGCCAGCAAATGACATAGTGACATTCATCCTTGCAGCTGTGTGTATATGCCACAATTTCTTTATCCATTCATCAGTTGAAGGGCACCTTGGTTGGTTCCATAGCTTAGCTATTGTGAATTGAGTTGCTATGAACGTTGATGTGGCTTCATCTCTATAGTATGCTGCTTTTAAGTTCTTTGGATATATTCCAAGGAGTGGGATAGCTGTGTCAAATGATGGATCCATTCTGGGTTTTTTTTAGGTATCTTAATACTGCTTTCTAGAGTGGTTGCACCGGTTTGCAGTCCCACCAGTGTGCAAGTGTACCCTTTTTCCCACATCCCTGATAACACTTGTTTGTATTCTTGATTACTGCCATTCTGACTGGAGTGAGGTAAAATCTCAGCATAGTTTGTATTTCTCTAATTGCTAGAGATGTTGAGCTTTTTGTGTGTGTGTGTATTTGTTGACCATTTGTATTTTTTGATTTGAGAAGTGTTGTTTACTTCTTTTGCCCATTTATTGATAGGGACATTTGTTTTTTGGGTGTTAAGTTTTTAAAATTCTTTGTATATCCTGGGTATTAATGCCCTGTCTGAGGTTCAGGGGGCAAAGATTTTTTTCCCATTCTGTAGATTCTCTTTTCACATTCTTAATTGTTTCCTTTGCTATGAGGAAGCTTTTTAATTTGGTGCCATCCCATATATTGAATTTTCCTTCTACTTCTGTGCTATTGGGGTCTAGTTTAGGAAGTCAGTTCCTGAGCCAATGTGTTGGAGTATTGGGCCTACCCTTTCTTTTAGTAGGTGCAGGGTTTCTGGTTCAAATTCGTGGGTCTTTGATCCACTTTGAGTTGAATTTTGTGTAGGGTGAGAGAGAGAGAGAGAGATTGAGAGTCATTTTACTACATATGGATTTTCAGTTTTCCTAGCACCATTTGTTAAAGAGACTGTCTTTATTCTAACTAAAGTCTTTGGCTCCTTTGTCAAGTATGAGGTAACTGTATTTATGTGACTTTGTGTCTTCTGTTCCATTGATCTTCATGTCTATTTTGATACCAGTACCATGCTGTTTTTGTTATTATAGCTCTGTAGTATAATTTGAAGTCCGGCATTGTGATCTCTCCAGCTTCCCTTTTCTCACTAAGTATTCTTTGGCCATTCTGGGTCTCTTATTTTTCCAAATAAATTTCATAACTGCCTTTTCTAATTCTGTGAAGAGGGTCATTGGAATTGTGATGGGTCTTGAATCTGTATAGTGCTTTAGGTAATATGGCCATTTTGATTATATTAATTCTCCTTATCCAAGAAAATGGGAGGTGTTTCCATCTTGTAAGGTCTTCAATTTCTTTCTTTAGTGTTCAGTAGCTTTCATTGTAGAAGTCCTACACCTCTTTTTGTTAGATTGATTCCCAAGTATTTTGGTTTTTGTTTTTTGGAGCTATTGTGAATATAGTAATTTTCCTAATTTCTTTCTCAGTATGTTCATCATTGAAATAAAGAAATGCAGTTGATTTATGAATGTTGATTTTGTATCCTTCTGTCGTGCTCAATTCATTTATGAGCTCTAGAAGTCTTTTAGTGGGATTTTAAAAATCTTTTAAATATATGTTCATGTCATCCCTGGACATAAATGAGAACACTGATACAACATATCAAAATCTATAGGACAGTATGAAGGCAGTCCTAAGAGGAAAGTTCATAGCATTAAGCTCATTCATTAAAAGAATAGAAAAACACAAAATCAGTAATCCAATACGTCATCAATGCCCTAGAGAAGGACATCAAAACCAGTAGAAGGCTGGAGATAATTAAAATCAGATCTGAAATAATGAAATCAAAATCAAGAAAACAATACAAAAAAGTCCGTGAAGCAAAAAGTTGATTTTTTGAAAAGATAAACAAAATCAATAAATCAGTAGCTATACTGACAAAAAGAAAGAAAAATCTCTTATCATTAAAATCTGGGATGAAAAAGGAAACATCAAAACAGATAGTTTTGAAATCTGAAAGATCATCAGAAGCTATTTTGAAACCTATGCTCCAATAAGCTGGAAGACCTTGAAGATATGAATGAATTCCTAGAGAAATATGAACCACCCAAATTGAACCGGAGGAAATGGAAAACTTAAACAGATCAATTACTGATATGAAATAGAAAAAGCCATCAAAAGCCTTCCAGCAAAGAAAAGCTTAGGACCAGATGGATTTTGAGCTGTTATACAAGAAATTTTAAAGAGGAACTAATACCAACCCTCCACAAATTATTTCATGAAATTGAAAAGGAGGGAACTCTACCAAACTCTTTCTATGAAGCCAGTATCACCCTGATACCAAAACCTGACAAAGACAAATCTAGGAATGAAAATTTCAGACCAATATCCTTGATGAATATAGATGCAAAAATCCTTAATGAAATATTGGCAAACCACATAAAAATACATTAAAAACAGTACACCATGACCAAGTGGGATTCATCCCTGGTGTGCAGGGATGGTTCAATATTTGGAAGTCAATAAATTTCACCCGCCACATAAATAGACTTTAAAACAAGAATCATGATTATTTTAATAGTTGCAGGAAAAAAGCCTTTGACAAGGTACAACACCCATTCATGTTTAAAACACTAGAAAAAAATAGTAGAAGGAACTCCCCTCAACATAGTAAAGGCCATTTATGACAAGCCTAAGGCCAGCATTATTCTGAATGGAGAAAAAAATGAAACTCCTCTGAAAGCAGGAACTAGGCAAGGATATCCACTTTAATCTCTCCGATTCAACCTAGTCCTTGAAAACTCTGGTCAGAGCAATTAGGCAAGAGAAGGAAATTAGTCAAGAGAAGGAAATTAAAGGTATACAAATAGGCAAAGAAGAGCTCAAACTATCACCGTTTGCAATTTTGTTTTAAAGAAACCAAGAAAGGGGCTGGAGAGGTGGCTCTGTGGTTATGGCGCTTGCTCGGCATGTGCAAGTATGCAAATTCAAACCCCAGCACCACACATACAGCGAAGTCTCAGCAACATGAAAAAGCTGCTTGAAAAACTCTCTCTCTCTCTCTCTCTCCCTCCCCCCCCTCCCTCACTCTCTTTCTCTTAAAAAAAGAAAAGAAAGAAACCAAGAAAGGGGATAAAACAGTGGCTCAGCAGTTACTGTGCTTGCTTGGCAAGCAAAAGAATACAGGTTTGAACCCCAGCACCTCATACACAATGATGTATTGGAGCAAAGAAAGCCACATGAAAAACTAAATAAAATTGATTCCCCCCCCTTTCTCTCTTAGAAAAAAAAAGTTTAGAAAAATTTTTAAAAAGAAACCAAGAAAAGCATATATTAGATATGTAATTTATTTATTTATTTGTTTATTTTAGGACTGAGGACGGAACTTGGGGCCTTGCGCATGCTAGGCAAGCACTCTGCCACTGAGCTAAATCCCCAACCCCTAGATATATAATTTAAAAATTAGAACTTGAGTTTTGTTATTTCTTATGGTCAAATTAATAACAGTAGTAAGCAAATTGATTTGCTCTGTTATTAGGAAAAATCATGAAAACCCAGAGCTTCAACTTATTAATTTCAAGGTTTCTCCTATAGCTTCTCTTATTATATCTTTATTATTTAAAATTTTAGCATGGAGGGAAAGGTGTTGAGAACAAAATGTGAAAAAGTGTCCTCCAAAATTTTGTGGCCATCCTTCTAGCTTACTCTTCACATGAATATTCTATTACATATATAAAAGTGTACGTTTTTTAAAACACATTAACACATTAAGAGAGGCCTAAGAGGGGCTGGAGCGGTGGCTCAGCAGTTACAGCACTTGCCTGGCAAGCACAGGTATAAGGATTCAAACCCCAGCACCACATACACAACGGAATCTTGGAGCAATGAAAGCCATGTGAAAAACTAAATAAAAGTTAATTCTGTCACTTTCCCCCCTTTAGGAAAAAAAGAAAAGAGTGGCAGAAGAAATAGGGAAAGGTTAATTGACAACAGAGGAAAATGAGGATTAAAGAGTAATAACAGATTAATAAATGGGCCAAAGAACTAAATAGAAACTTCTCAACAGAGGACATTGATCAAGCCAATGAATACATGAGAAAGTGCTCTAAATCACTAGTAATCAGAGAAATGCAAATGAAAACTACATTAAGATACCACCTCACACCAGTCAGAATGGCAAAAAAGAAGAAAATAAACAATAATAGATGATGGAGGGGCTGTGGAAAGATAGGCACACTAACACTGTTGGTGGAACTGCAGACTGGTACAGCCCCTCTGGAAAGCAGCGTGGAGAATCCTCAAAAAACTAGGGATGAGTCCACCATATGACCCTGCTATTCCTCTCCTGGGTATTTTTCCAGGGGATTTAGAATCAGCACATTACAGCAACACAGCAATATCTATGTTCATAGCAGCTCAATTTACAATTGCTAAATTATGGAAACAACCCAGATGTCCCTCACTGGATGAATGGATCCAAAAACTGTGGTACATATATACCATGGAATTTTACATAGCAATTAGAAACAATGATATTGCAGCCTTTGAAGGTAAATGGATGGCTATGGAAGAAATTATGCTGATTGAAATCAGCATAACCCAGAGAACCAAGGGACAAATGTCTTCACTCATCTGTGGAGGCTGGAACTAGACCCTGGCTATTGAGAAAGGTGGTCTATTATCATGTGTTAAATCCGGATAAGGTGTAATGTTATACAACCTAATACATTTTTACAGATGTTGTGGGAAGGGGAGGGGAGGGATCAGGGTGGGTAATTGGGGGGGTCACTCTTGGGGGTAAATCTAATCTTCAGAATCTATATACATTTTATATTATTTCGTTAAAAACTTGTATGATTGTTCAACAAATAAATTTCTCAATAAAAATTTTTAAAAAAGATTAATAACAACTATAAGGGACAGTGCAGATAATCATTATGACCTCATTATAACATAAAGGTATCATGACTGAGAAAAGATACCCTCAAAACTAATTAGTTCTTCTCTGAACCCTAATGAACACACACACACACAAATTTTGAGGTACATTTCAGAAATTGAGATTACAAAGGATAATATATGAATATGAGGAAATAGTTTCCGTTTTTCTTTGATTCACAAAAATTAAATTTCACTTTGAAGATAGTTTGTGTTTCTTACTGAAACAAAAATTGTTGAAAGCTATAATTTTCAGGTTGATAAAGCAATGTGATTTTAGAGTTACATGCCTGTGGTTACACAAGGTGAAGCTTTGTAAGTTTTTTCAAACCCATAGCTGGAATTTAGAAGAGATTGAATAATTTCAGGTTAGTATTTATGCATAGTTAATTATTGATTTTGATATATATTTCTGATTTTAAGTTATATGAATGTATACATACACACATCCATATAACTTTTAAAAAAATGGACAAATGTTCAAACATGTACTCATGTTCAGGGAACAGAATATACCACCATATACCCATCACTTGACTTCAGTGTTTATCACCTCAACTCATGGCCAATTTTGCTTTGTCTGTACCTCTACCATGTTATCTCCTTTTCCCCAGATTATTGTAAAGCCAGTCAGATACATAATTTTATTTACAGATGCTTCAGTGTCTATCCCAAACAGACTCTTAAAGTTAACTATGATACCATTATAGGTCAAATATCCCTTATCTGAATGCTTGGGCCCAGAAGTGTTTCAGATTTCAGGCTTTTTAAAAAATATTTGCATCAACTTTACTGGTTGAATATCCCAGATTTTCATATTGGGGGTGCTCAGTATGTATTATAACTTCAAAATCAGCAGTAAGTAATTCTTTTGGTTTGGGCAGTATTGGGCAAGTTTTCTTCCATTGAGCCCAACAGAATTCTTAGTACTATTAAACATTCTTTTATGATTGAATGGATAAATTAAAAGTTGTTGATCTATTAAATCTTTTTAAAATTTTCAGTTTTAGATTTTTGAACGAAATTTAGACAGAATTGGAAACATAGAACAGAATTCCCCTATCTTTTGCCAGCTTCTCCCCATGCTAATACCTTACAAAACCATATTATGATGATCAAAAGTATTAACATTGACACCTTACTTTTAACTAAACTAGAATGTATATTTAGTTTTATCAGTTTTACATTAATGTTCTGGGGCTTAATCCAAGATCCCACATCATATTTTATTGTCAAGTTGTCTCCGTTTCCTCTAATCTGAGAAAGTTCCTTAGTCTTCCCTCATCTCTCATGACCCATAAATTTTGAGGACTACTGATCAGTTATTCTGTAGACTATCCCTTAATTTGTGTTTACTTATGATTTAGATTGAAATGGTGCATTATTGGGAAGAATAGTACAGAGGTATATCTTTCAGGTTTCTTCACTATAAAGTTAGTCTTTTTCCTTTACTACTTAATGAAACTTGGGTTTTCTAGTGTTTCATAATCTGAATTTTGTATCCCATGGTTATGTATAACACTGTATTCTGCCTTCTGATTTCTGTAAATCAATGCATGTAAAGGCTCATTGTGCAGGTTGATTTTTAGTATAGGTAACATACATCTTTCAGGGGGCACATAAAAGAAGCAACCAGATCTTACATTAATCATTGAAAT